>BCKQ01000009.1:665945-690648 GCA_001600695.1 Ascoidea asiatica
AAAAAAAAAAAAAAAAAAAAAAAAAAAGAATTCAACAGAAAATAAATTAAAAAAACATGAAAATTTATCACAAATGAAGGAAATGAAAGAAATGAAAAGAAAAGGAAAGAAAGAATGAAAAGAAATGAGATGATTTTTTGAGTTCTTTTACTTGGTGGAGTTGATGATGATTATACAATTACAGAGCCACACCTGTTCTTTTTTGTTCATTGAGGATAGCTTCTTACATAAGTTAAAGAGTATTTATTTAGGTATCAATCTACAGTAATTGATGAATTCTAATTCCAGAGTTGCCGAAGAGTCTTAAATTAAAATTATGTTCTTAAATTCGTGATTGAATTTGAAATCAGTTAATTTTGGATTATTTATCTTTTTTTGGAACATGGATTTACTTCATTCTTATTGGTCTTTATTCATTCACATTATATATTTAAATTCTGTTAAGAGAATAAATATTGTTAAAGAAAATTATATTTTCGTGTTTTAATAATGTTATTGATTGATTATGAGTTCTTTATGAGTTCTTTACTTTTGGAAATAACATGATTTTTTAAGAATTAAGAATATGTTGAATACAATTTGAAAAAAAAAAAAAAAAAAAACATTTTAATCAACTCAAATGGTAATACGTAAACAAAAATTCATTACTTTTCATTACAAAATTTAATTTTTTTRTTACAATTGTTATGAAAAGATTTAATGATATGTTTTATTAATCACCTTATTAATTACTATTTCTAGTAATAGTTAAGGTAAAAATGGTAATAGATGTGTGACATATTGTAACAAATTTCTTAATTGCATGATCATTAACTAAAGGATATTRAAAAAAGATTGAAATAATGAAAGGAAAAGAATTAAATAAATGAAATGAAAAACATTTATCCTAAATTTTAAATATATTTAAACAATAGGTTTTCTCTTGTGGAAGTAAGAATTTAATTTTCCCTTTTTAGTCATTATCAAACAATTCAAAAAAACTTTATTTATTTTTAAATAATAATAATAATATTATAATACAAATACAAATCAAATATAAATACAAATCAAATTAATCAAATTAATCAAATTAATCAAATTAATCAAAAATGGCTTTTAGTAATTTAGTTCAAGATGGTATCTTTTGTTTATCATTTCTTTTTAATGGTGCAAGTTGGGTAATTTATTTAGTTGGTGTTGGTTATACTCAAGGTAATGTAAATTATTCAAATKCTTTAGGTTTAACTTGGTTCTCAATGTTTTTTCAATGGTTTGTTATTACTACTGTTTTATTCATGCAATTTTTTGATTTAATTTATAAACAAAGATTTGAATTATTTTTAAATACAATTATTTTAATTTCATTTATTTTAAATGTTATTATTACTAATTCTTATATTTATTTAAGATCAATAAATTATGAATTAATTATTGGTATTGGAGCAATGTGTTGTGCAATTGCAGATTTTATTTGGATGTTTTATTTTAGTTTAAAACCAGAAGAACCATTAAGAAAATTTACTTTAAGTAAAAAATATCTTTCAAAATATGAARAAAATTCAAATCAAGAAATTTCTGAACCATATCCAAAAGAAAGTGCAATTGAACCAGAAAATGCTTCAGGTCAAACTCAAGTTTAATCAATAACTGATTATTTAATCAATAACTGATAATTTAATCAATAACTGATAATTTAATTGTTTAATTAGTTTAGCAATGCTAAGCTTTTTATATCATTTAGTCTTAACTTGATTTAGCTTAATTTATTTTAAAGTTAATTTAAGTTTGAGTTCAATGATTTAGTTTATTGTTTATTCAAATTTTCATCAATTCTAAATTTTATTATTATTTTTTTTTATTTTATTTTATATTTTTCTTCATCTTACTTTTTAAAACTATGATTTATGATGCCATATGACCACTCTAAAAATATTTTAATTTACATCAAAGTATATTCAAAATTTAACAATAAAAAATATCTTATATATATATATATATATATTTTCTTTAATTAATTCTCAATTCTAATCATGCTAATTATATTTGCTTCTAATACACATTCTTTAATATCTTTTTTTATACAGTATCTTATCCCCCCCTTCTTCAGAAGAATTATTGATCCTTTTCTTTTTCTTTCTTTCTGTAAGAAGTATTCCAATTACCGAAGATTAAAAATAAAGATCAACAATATTGAGTCTTGTGATGGCACCTYAAATGAATAAATTGACTTCTGATTGAAGTTTACTGATTTCCATCCCCTTTTTTTTATTAATTGTTTCTTGTTTCTTGTCTTTCGGATTAATTTCCAACCAGTTTCTCCTAAGAATAATCAGTTTGAGAAGAGGTCCCTATTTCCTCGTGGTCAGTAACTCGATTCACATACCTCCTTTGCGTTTCTTCACTCCTTTATTAACTTGTCTCCTCATCATTTCCACCTTCTTTCCATCATCTTTCTATCATTTCTACACCTTCTTTTATTCTTTTATTCTTTTTTCATCAAATTTAATCGTTTTTCAATTTCTGATCGGCTTTTTGCCACCCGCCGCCGACAAGTGCTGCACGTGTGTGCATGTAACTGCTATTTGAATGTGRTTTACTGCTTCACCTGCATAAACTGCTGCACGCAACGCAAAACCGAGTTCAAAAAGTGCACAAAAACARCGCAAAACGCGCGAATARCTCCTGAASCGCACGTGACAGGTCACTTTTGAAACACTGCGGAACCGACGCGATTTGCAAATATAAAAAAAATAAGCAAAGAATTTGAAGAATTTGAAGAATTTGAATAAAAAAGCAGTAAAAAAAGCCATGGGAGTGAATTTGAATTTAAATTTGAATTTAAAATTGTAATTTCTTTGTTTGTTTCCTTTTCTTTCTTTCTTTCTTTCTTTCTTTCTTTCTTTCTTTCTTTCTTTCTTTTCTTTTTGATGGAGAATTTAGTCTTTTTTATTTTTATTTTATTTCTTCTCTTTTGATTTCTAGTCTTTTTGAAAATGGTTTATAAATATGAGAAATTCTTCAGTTTTGATTACTTATCTGATTTTATTACTTGATTCAATCATAAATCTTAAATATTGTTAATTATATATTTCAAAATTCAAGGGATAGAATAATAACTGAATAAATAAATAAATAAATAAATAAATAAATAAACAATGACTGATGTTAATTTTATACTAAACTTACCTTTTCATTTAATTGATTTAATATTTGAAAATTTACCTTTAGATAAAATATTATTATTATCAAATATAAATTCATATTATTTTTATAATTATGGTATTTTTCATTTAATTAAACATTTAAATATAAATTGTAATTTAAATTCACATACAAAAATTATTAAAGCTAATGAACCTAATGAACCTAATGAAAAAATTGAAAATAATGAAGATAATAAAGAACCAAAATCAAATTTAAAATTTCAATTAAATTTAAAAGATTTAAATAATTCAAATTTATTTAAAAGTTATTTAAATTCTATGCATTCATTAAAATTAATTATAAATTTAAATGATTTTAATAAAATTGATAATAATAAAAATAAACAAAATTTAGATAATTTAATTAATGATTTAAATGAAAAAATATTTAATAATATTAGTAATTCAATAAATTTTAAAAATTTTAATTTCACCTTAATTAAAACTAATAATATCAATGATTCTAATAATAATAATAATAATAATAATAATAATAATAATAATAATAATAATAATGAACTTAATGAAAGTAATACCAATGAAAATAAATATAATGATAAATTCTTAAATCAATTAATTTTAAATTTAAATTTATCTAATTTTTGTTTCAATTCTTTTAATATTTCAAATAATAATTTAAATAGATTATATAATATTTTCTTAAAAAAAAAAGAATTACATCCAAATATTGAAATTCAACAAGAAATTCCAAATGAAATTGAAAATATTCAAGAAATTACCCCTGAGAATACCCCTGAGAATACCCCAGAGAATGACCCAGAGAATACTCAAGAAAATATYCAAGAATCAGAAGAACCAGAAGAACCAGAACAAGAAGAAACTCAAATTAATAGTTTAAGATATGATAATGTTGAAAATAGTGATGATATTGATGAAAATAATCAACTTGATTATGAATCTGATGATAATGATAATGATAATGATGATAGTAATAATGTTAATAAAAATATTAATGCAATTATGTTTAAAAAATTAATTTTAAAAAATAATAAATTATATATTATTGAATCCTTAAATCAATTTTCAAAATATTTAACTCATTTAAATTTATCAAATAATAATATTTATAAATTAGAAAATTTTAGAAATTTAAAAAATTTAATTTATCTTAATTTATCTTATAATAAAGTTGATATTTTAAAAAATTTAAATAATTTAAAAAATTTAAAATATTTAAATGTTTCAAATAATTTTAAATTAACAAAAATTGAAAATTTATCAAAATTATCAAATTTAAATTATTTAAATTTATCAGGTAATTATTTATCAAAAATTTTAAATATTTCAAAATTAATTAATTTAAAACATTTAAATTTATCAAATAATTTAATTATTAAACTTGAAAATTTAAATACTTTAAAAAAATTAATTTATTTAAATTTATCTGATAATAGAATTTCAAAAATTGAAAATATTGAAAATTTAATTAAATTAAATTATTTAAATTTATCAGGTAATTATTTATCAAAAATTTTAAATATTTCAAAATTAATTAATTTAAAACATTTAAATTTATCAAATAATTTAATTATTAAACTTGAAAATTTAAATACTTTAAAAAAATTAATTTATTTAAATTTATCTGATAATAGAATTTCAAAAATTGAAAATATTGAAAATTTAATTAAATTAAATTATTTAAATTTATCAAAAAATAATATTTCAATTTTAGAAAATTTAAATCATTTAAAAAATTTAAAATTTTTTTCAATTTCAAAAAATAATTCAATTAATAAAATTGAAAATATTAATAAATTAATTAATTTAAAATATCTTAATTTATCACATTGTTCAATTTTTTTTAAATATTTAAATCCAAAAGAAATTTTTATTAATTTAATTAATTTAAAATATTTAAATTTATCTTCAAATAATTTACTTTATTTTGATAAWTCTAATTTTTTTATAAATTCAAAAAAATTTTTACCAAATTTAATTTCTTTAAATTTATCAAATAATCAAATTAAAGTTATTAATATTAATCATTTAAAACTTTTAAAAAATTTAARTAATTTAAATATAAGTACAAATCCATTAAAAATTTTAAATGATGAAAAAGATTTATTTATATTTAATTTATTTAATGAATTAAATAATTTAAATTATTTAAAAATTGATAAAAATGAATTAATTCAAAATTTTCATATTCTGAATTTTAATTTTAATCATTATAATAATTCTCATTTTTTCATAAAAGATGTTGATGAAAATAATTCAATTAAAAATCCTTTAATTAATAATTATCAACAATCAATTTTAATGGAATCTGCTTAAAGTTCTTTTTTTTTTTTTTTTATTTTTCTTTATTTTTTGTTAAAATTTCATTCATTTATTTCATACATATTTCATTATTTATCTCATTATTCTTTTTTTATATATATACATATACATTTATGGAAAATATCCATATTTAGTTATACATTTTAAATATTTTATATAAACATCTATAATAAATTATAATACAATAAATTTATTAAATTATTATATAAACTTAATTAGGATTTAATTTAATTATGGAATTGAATTATTAAATAAACTATTAATTATAATACAAGAAGCTTTAAATTCACCTTTTTTCTTAATTAATTTTTGAAAAGTTTTATTAATATTTTTATAAGATTTTGGTATATTTTTTCTARAATTATTATTATTATTATTATTAGAATAATTTAAGAAAATTTCAATTGAATAATTTAAATCATTATAATTTTCATTACCTTTATAATTTTCATTGAATAAGATATTAAAATTTATTAAAAGTATGAGATTTTTATTATTATTAATTTTTTTAAAAAGTTTAATAAATTTTAAATTTTTAAAAAATTTTAATAATAATAAAATTAAATTTTTTTTATATTCTTCATTTTTAAAAAAAATTTCATTATTTTTATTATTTTTATTATTTTTATTATTTTTATTATTAAAATTATTATTTTTAATTAAATTTTCATAAGAATATGGAAATATTTGAATAATTGAAAAAAATTGATTAATAATTTTTAAAATAAATGAAATTTTATTATCATTATTATTAGTTTGAATATTATTAAAGGGTATAATTTTTGAAAAGATATTAAAAATTTTAAAAATTTGAAATAAATTATTTAAATCAATTGAGATTATTAAATTTTTTAAAAAATTATTTGAAAATAAAAATTTATATAATTTTAATAAAAAAAATAATCTTTTAATTTTAATTATAATAAAATTATTAAAATTTTTAAAAAAATTAATTAAATTATAATTATTATTAAATATTAAARTCATATTTGATTTTTTAATAAAATAAATATTTAAAAATTTAATTAAATCTAAATTATTTKWWAAATTATTTGAAAAATTTAAAATTTCTAATGAAATTAAATTATTTTCAATTGAATTTGAATTTTCAATTGAATTTGAATTTGAAGTTAAGAGATTAAAATTGATATTAATGAAATTATTTAAAATTAAATTAAAATTTAATTGAAATTGATTGAAATTATTTAAAATTTTATAATTTAATTTAATATTTATTAATGGAATTAAAATTTTTAAATAATTTAATCTTTTTAACCAATTATTTGTAATTGGTATTGGAAGTAATTCAAGAATTTTAGTTTTTTCTTCATTATCTATTTCTCCATTGAAATTATTGTCATTATCATCATTATCATTATTATCATTATTATCATTATCTATATCATTTATATTATAATCATCAATAATATTTAAAATCTGATAATCAATTGAATTAGAATTATCCTCGGCGTTAGCGCCAATATTATTATTATCATTATTATTATTATTATTAAATTTATTATTTATTGGTTTTAATTTCTTTTTCAAGAGATTATTTAAATTTAATAGATTTACTTTTTTATTTAATAAATTATTATTATTTAATTTTAATAAATTTAATTTTTTTTTATTAAAAGATTTTGAATTAATTAAATGTAAATTATTATTAATTGATAAATTATTATTATTATTATTATTATTATTTATATTTTGTGAATGATTATTTGAGAATATTGAAAATAGATTGATTTGATTATGATGAATATGATTATTATTTATATCATTATCTATATCATTATCAATATTTGATAAAGAAGAAGAAGAATTTGATATTGGAGATAAGTTCGGCGCTAAAATTGGAGATAAGTTTGGAGATGAATTTAAGTTGAAATTGAAGTTGATATTATTACTTTCATTCATTATATATTTCTTTGATGTATTTTTGTTGTGTTCTTCATTATTTATTGTTTAATATTTATTCTTTAGTAGATAATAGTTATTATTATTATTATTATTATTATTTGTTGTTGTTTTTCTTCTTCTTGAAATAAAGCTTCTTTTTATTCTTTGTTTATTTTTCTTGTTTATATTTGGTATTCTGAAAGCGGAAATGGWGGCRAGTGAGACAGGTGGCTGGTGYGTGGCTAGTCTTATTTCGATAATAAAAAATAAATTGTTTCTTCTCTTGTTGATAAAAGAACAAAAATAAAAGTATTAAGAAACAAGAGGAGATAAATATGTAATAAATAGAGATATAATATATATAATATATATAATATATTGAGTCTATATAATATAGTAAAAATGGTGTCAGCTCCTGAATTAAAGAAAGTAAGTAAGTATATATATGATATATATAAAAGATATTAAATTGCAATGTGATTTGTTTGTTAAGAGAGATTGTGTATTTGATATTAACAAGTAATAGTATATGGATAAGAATATATTAATAAAATTGAATGGTAAAAGACAAATAAATGGTATATTAAGAGGATATGATATTTTTTTAAATTTAACAGTTGAAGAATGTATTGAATATAATTTAAATAATAATAAAGAAAATTTACAAATTGGTACATGTATAATTCGAGGTAATTCAATAATTTCTATAGAAATTTTAGATAAAATATAATATAATATAAGTTAAGTTAAGTTTATTAAAATCTATATGACATTTCAATACCATCATTTTTAAAACCACATTTTTTATAAAAAGGTTCATTATATAATGAACAATCTAAAATTACTTTATAACAATTTTTTTCATTTGCTAAATTTTTTAAAAAATTTATTAAATAAATACCTAATTTTTTACCTTGTTGATTTTTTAAAATTGAAATATCTTCAATATGACCAACATTTGAACAATTATGAATTAATTTTTTTTCAATTATTAACATCCCACAACCTACAATTTTATTTAAATTATTTAAAATTACATATGAATTATAAGTTTGAAAATTTAAATTCCAAAAATTTATTAAATTTTCAAAATTTTCTTTACTTATATTACCAACAATTGTTAAAGTTGATAAAGTTTCTAAAATACCATTTGAATAATCATTTTTTTCAATTTTTCTAATTGAATAACCTGGTGGTAATTGTAAATCCCTCATTTTATAAGTTATGTTATTATCAATTGATTTATAAAGTTGATTGATATTATATTATATTATATTATATTATATTATATTATATTATAATATAATATATTATATTTGTATTGTATTTGTACTAGAATACTGATATTTGGTAAAAATAACTTTAGAAGTAGTTAAAGAAACAGTAGTTAATAGAGTAATCTGTAATCTTCGAGGTTTCCGACAGAGAAGGACCATACCCCTGGTCTCAAAGATGCACATGTGTTATCTATAAAGCGTGGCTAGTGATTTTAAAAGTGGCTAAGCCAGCGTGGCATTACTCGTCACATGACTGTTGACCTAATCAGGTGACTCTTCCCCGTGACCTGACGTTGTCTTCCGATCAGAGCCTGCGGTGATGCACGTGACCGCGTGACCGCGTGACTCTTCGTAAATAATGGCGTATTAAAAATGGCTTGCGGGGATCGCCCGCCACGCACAGCGCCGTTTAAAAGTCCCCGGGGTGCACGAATAATACAATATAATATTATTATAATATAATAATATAATAATAATATAATAATAATATAATAATAATAATAATTATATAAACAAGCAAATAGACCTTCTTTTTAGATCTTCTTCTTCTTCTTCAGCAACAACAACAACAACAACAACAACAACAAAAACAACTTTTCATCTTCTTATTTTGAAGTTGAATAATAAAAGCCCATTCGAATACAATACAAATACAATACAAATACAATACAAATACAATACAAATCTCATTCTCAACCCGTTTCATTATCTTTTTATCACATTCTATTATAAAATTATTTCCAACATTCTTTAATATTCACATTCACATTCACATTCAAATTCAAATTCAAATTCAAATTCAAATTCAAATTCAAATTCAAATTTCATTCTCACTCTTATTCTCAATTTTAAATTAATTTAATTAATGTTACTAAAAAATGTCATCTTCAAATAATCCATTCATTTCAAATTTAGAAAAAACTTTTTCATTTAATTCTTCAAATAATTCAATTAATAATTCAAATTTAACAGATTTAGATACAATTTCTTCATTTCCTTCAAATTTTAATATCTTTGATAATTATAATTATAATAATAATACAAATAATTCTAATAATATTAATAGTAATACAAATCCTAATACAAATATTGTTTCAAATAGAAATTTAAATACAATTTCAAATAGAAATAGTAAATCTTTAAGAAATAATTCAATTAATATTGACTCAGATAATAAATATAACAATAAGAATAAATATGATAAATTTGATAAATATGATAGAAATTCATTAAATTCTGATAATAATACTTTATCTGATCATTCAATTTCCATTAATAATACTAATATCAATAACAAAACTATCAGCGCTAATAATAATAATAATAATAATAATAATAATATTAATAAAGTTAATTTAAATAGATCAAATTCAGAAAATTTAAATTATCAAGCAAGAATTAGAGAATTACATCAAATTCAATTACAATCTCAATTACCTTCTTTAAATAATAATATCAATAATAAAGAAATGTATTCTAATCAATTTCAAAGACAAAAACAAAAACATTATGATGATTATCATTATGATAATAGTGATGATGAAAATAATCATCATAATCATAAATCTAATCATAATCAAAGATCTAATCACAAATCTAATCAAAGATCTAATCATAGATCTAATCATAGATCTAATAGTACTTCAAAAGTTAAAGATCTTAATATTTCAAAAGCAAAAATGAAAGGTGTTGATACTATTGATACTTTAGATGTTTCTGGAATATTTGGTGCTTCTTTTCATCATGATGGTCCTTTTGATGCTTGTACTCCTCATAGAAATAAATCTTTAAAATTTATTAATTCAAATAATCAATCAAAAAATTTAAAAAATTTAAAAAATTTATCTCCAGCTCCAATGGCTGCTTTTCCAATTAATAGTTCAAATACAAATATTATTAAAAAAAATGGTGATTTTATTAATAAACATAATTATTCAATTAAAAATAGTCCAATTGATAATGATAATGATGAATCTTATGGTTTAGGTTCTTCAACTTTCTTAGATGGTGCTCTTGCTTCAAAAAAAGCAACTCAAGAAAATAAATCTTTAACTGAATCTTTACAAAGAAAAAAATCTTTAGGTAGATCTTTTTCTTTAAAAAAATCAAAATCAATTAATTATAATAATAATAATAGTGGTAGTGATAATAAAAATTTATCAAGAAGTAAAACAATTAATTATAATTATAATAATAATAATGTTAATGCTTTACCTAAAAATATTAATATTAATAATTATAAAAGAAATGAAGAACTTTATCCAATTATACCTGATGATTTTGATAAACCAATAGAATTTAATAATAATGATTTAAGATCAAGTAGATTCAATAATAATAATAATAATAATAATAATAACAATAATATTTATAATAATCATAATAATAATAGAAGTTCTCCATTATTAAATAAAAAAAAATCAATTTCAAGAAGATTATTTAATCATAATTCTGATGAAAATATTAATCATTTTTCAAAAGATAGTCAGAATTCAACTTCTAATTCTAATTCAAATTCAAATTCAAATAGTTCTCATAAACCTTCTTTTTTAACTAGAATGATGACAATTGGTCGTAAGAAACAAATTAAAGTCTAATATATAATTAATATTTATTATATATTTAATTAATCTCTTCTTCTCTCTTTAAATTCAATTCTATACTCTTTCATACCCTTTTCTTTTTTTTTTTTTTTACTCTTTATTTCGTTAACTTCTTTTATTGTTTATGTTTCTTTTTATTAATTGACTTTAATGTTGATTATTTACCTTCGTTTATTCCAGAGTAATATTACTTCTTTATTTACTTTACTTACTTGTTTATCTATCAATTTTACCTTCTTTTGTTATTTTGTTTTATCTTCTACTATCTTATTGTTTTTATTTTTATATATTATTAAATAATGAATTTAAATAATGAATTTTAATGAATTTTGTTATAAAATAAAATACTATCAACTACAAATCTGTAAAATTCCTCGTTTAAGTCTCTTTGACCGTCAATTAACTACAAAATTCAACTTCGAGTAAATAAAATTTATTTTTTTCAACTTTCCAAGATTCTTGTTTCGATTCCTCAGAGTCACTTTTCTTCTTTTTCTTTTTTCGCTTTTAATGCCTTTCTTTTTCTCTTTTTCAAATTCCAATTTATTCTTTGATTGTTCTTTGATTGTTCTTTGAATAATCACCAGGAAATAAATGGCTAAATTCCAATATAATAACTAAAGGGATAAAGATGAAATTAAATATTGCTCAACAATTTGCAATTTTTACAATTCTTCTATATATTATTGTTCCAATTTATATATTTTTATCATATTTAAATACTTTTAATAATATTATTAGTTTTCCATTCACATTTTCAAATAGAAATAATAATAATAATAAGAATATTAAAAATATTAAATTAAAAAATTCAAAAAATTCAAAAAATTCAAAAAAAATCAAAACAAATACAAAAATTAAAACTACTATAAAACCAACAACTACAAGTAGTTTTTATCCAGAATATAAAATAAAAACAGATAGTAATAAAGATAATAAAAAAGATAATAAAAAAGATATCAAAAAAGATAATAAAAAAGGAAATAAATTAAGTAAAGAAGAACTTGCATTTATTAAAAGATATACACCAAATAAAAAATTTAATATTAAAAAAATGAGTTTTAAAACAATTAGTTCAAAAAATGCAGCATTATTAGATCAAGAATTAATGTCAAGTAATATTGGATTTTCTTTAGATCAATTAATGGAATTAGCTGGTTTATCAGTTGCAGAATCTATTTATAAAGCATATCCTGTAAAAAATTTTAAAAAACTTTTAATTTTATCAGGTCCTGGTAATAATGGTGGTGATGGTTTAGTTGCTGCAAGACATTTAAAATTATTTGGTTATGAACCAATAATTTATTATCCAAAAATTAATAAAAATTTTAATAATTTAGAAACTCAATTAAATAAATTTAATATTAAAATAATTTCAAATAATTTTAATAAAATTGATCCAATTCAAAAAAAATTAATTTTTGATGAAGAAATTTTAACAAAATTAATACTTGAATCTGATGTTTTAATTGATGCATTATTTGGTTTTAGTTTTAAACCACCTTTAAGAGAACCATTTGATAAAATTTTAAAAATTATGAAAGATAAAAGTGAAAATTTTACTGAAATTGAATTAATTGATTCAAATTCAAATTTAAATACTAAAAATAAAAAAAAACCAAAATTAATTAAAATTAAACCAAAACCAATAGTTTCAATTGATATTCCAAGTGGTTGGGATGTTAATAAAGGTCCATTAAATTATTTAGATGAATATAATATTTTTCCAAGTGTTTTAATTTCTTTAACAGCTCCAAAACCAGCTGCAATTGAATTTTTAAAATTTGGTCATAATTCAATTGCTTCAAATGGTAAAGTTAGACATTTCCTTGGTGGAAGATTTATAAGTGAAGAAATTGCTAAAAAATGGAATTTAGAAATTCCAAAATATATTGGTACTGATCAAATTGTTGAATTAAAATAATTTCAACAATTGTTTTTTTTTTTTCTTCTTATTAAAATTTAATGTTTATGACCACTAACTAACTTCCCATGATTATTTTTATCTTTAATAAAAATGAAATATCTAAATTAATAATTTTTTTAATATCTTTTTTTTTTTTATTTATCTTTTTTTTAAATTTAATTTAATAAAAAAATGTTTAATATTAATTAATTGTAAAAGAAATTCAATGAAAATGGATTTGAAACTATAAATAAAAAAAAAACATTTTAGATTAAAAATTTAAATATTTTAATTAAATTTTCAAAATATTTTAATAATCTTCCACTATTTTCAAAATGATCAATTTTAAATAATTTTATTAATTATTTTACAATTTGAGAAATTGAAAATCGTAAATTATTGATACATGGGTATTATTTTCAATTTAAAAATTCATATTTGATGAATTCAATTTAGTTATAATAGATTTTTATATATGTTTTGGATTAAAATCTTCACTTTCACTTTCACTTTGATCAATTTGATCAATTTGATCAATTTGATTATTTGTAATTTTATTATTAAAATTATCATTTGAATAATATTTATAAGTTACAGTTGGAGTTGATAATAAATCAGTTTCATCATCATCAATATTTGGTATAATTGCAGACATTTTTCTTTTTGCTTTAACTTCAATTTCATCATCTTCATTAAAATATAAAGTACCTTTATTTCTTTTTCTTTTAATTGATTCATTTAAAATTTGTTGAGTTTCATTTTCAATTCTTGGAGTTTCAAAAGTTGAATTTAAATTTGAATTTGAATTTAAATTTAAATTTGAATTTGAATTTGAATTTAAATTTAATGAATTTAATGAATTTATTGAAATATTTGTTAAAGTATGAATATTATTTAAATTATTTAAATTTTTTGAAATTGGATTAATTTTTAAATTATTATTTATTGAAGATAATCTTGGATTTGATAAATCTGGTGAATCTATTAATAATGGTATTCTAATATTAAGATTATTATTTAATGAATTTATTGAAGTTTTATGTAATTGATTTTCTTTTCTTGGAGAAAAATATGGTATATTTGAACTTGAAATTGATATAGTAGAAGAAATATCATTAAAATTATTAATATTACCATTATTATCATATTGATTATTTTGATTATTTTGATTATTTTGATTATTTTGATTATAATTTGGATATTGATTATTTATTGAAAAATCATTAATATCTTTTGGAGATAAAACTATTTTAAATGGAGATTTATTACCATTATTTTTATCATTATCTTTATTATTATTATTTTCATTATCGATTTCATTATTTAAATCATTTGATTTTAAATTTAGATTTAAATTTAATGGAGAAATATTTAAATTTTCAATTTTTTCAATTTTTTTAATTTTTTTTAAATTTAAATTTGAATGTAAATTATTAAATTTATTTAATGAATTTTGTTTATGAATTGAATTTAATGGAGTTCTTAATGGAATTAAACTAATTTTTGAACTTTTTATTGGAGTATTTAAATTATTATTATTATTATTATTATTATTATTATTATTATTATTATTATAAACAGCTTTCATTTTTTCAATTTTTTTTAAAACATCATTTGAAAAAATACTACTACTATTATTATTAATATTATTAATATTATTTATATTATTTATATTATTAATATTTGAAATTTTTGGAGTTAATAAACTTGTTGAAGGTTGATTATTAATTATAGATAAATTAGATAATTTATTTGAAGAATTAATAAAATTTAAATTATTTTGTTTTAAATTAGATATTGAATTTGAGATTGAAAATGAATTTAATTGTAAATTTTTGTTTGTATTTTTATTATTATTTTTATCATTATTTTTATCATTATTTTTATTAATAGATTGTAATGAATTTGAATTTTTTTTATTAATTAAATTAATATCAGAAGTATAATTTGTATGTAAATTAAAATTTATACTATTATCAAATAAATTTTTTAAAATTAATAAATTATTATTAATAATTTTTGAATTTTTTTTATAATTAATTAAAATTGGTAAAAATTTTTTATTAATAATATTTAAAGAATTATTTAAAGATTTATCAATTATTGTTAAATGTTTATTAATATTTTCATTTAATTTATTTAATTTTATAACTTTTGATAAATCTAAATCAGTATTATTAGTATCAGTTATATCAATATCAATATCAATATCAATATTATCATTATTATTATTATTATTATTATTATTATTATTATTATTAATTAAACTTTGTCTTTGTTGTTTTTTATATTCACTTTTTGCAACTTGAGCAGCTAAGATTTGATCAGTTGAAGGAAGTTGAGCAAAAATACTTTTTCTTTTTGATCTTGATTGTCTTTTACTCTGATTTATATTATTATTATTATTAATATTATTATTATTATTATTATTTTCATATTTATTATTTTCCTGATCCATTGAGAATAAAGGAAATAAATAAATTCAAGAAATAAAGGATTAATTAATCAAATGTTATTATAGTTGAATTCATCAAATATTCCAATGAACAATCTTTATCCAAGCACTGTTTCTATTATCATCAATCTCTAATCAAATCAACATTAAATCAACATTAAATCAACATTAAATCATTATTTTCTTCTTCTTCATTGGCATTTCTCAGGCAAATTGAAAACTTCGCGTTTTGTAAAAGTGGTTGCAACGTGTGGAAAACAAAACAAAATTCCTTCCGGTCACGTGTCTTCAAAAAGAAGGTGTAAAAAAGTATTATAAGAAAAGAGTATATAAGTATAGAATATATAAGTATAGAATATATAAGTATAGAATATTTCTTGAATATACTTTATAATAAGTTAAAATAAGTGAGGAATTATAAAATCAATAATGAATGACATTTTTATATGGAAAATAAGACTGTATATGTTCTAGACTTGCTCACTCACTCACTCACTCATTTCTTTTCAGGTCTTCATTCTTTCCATATTGCTTTATGGTATTTTAATACTCTTTTAAATTTTCTTTATATTGTTATTTGAAGATAAAGTTATCATTTCTTCACTCCTTTATTTATTTCTTCACTTATTTATTTCTTGTTTTCAGTTCAAAGCTTATTCAAAACTCGAGTTTTTATTAAAAAAAAGAAGGCCCGCGGAAATGGTTTTAACGCAGTCACATGACCGTTTTAAAGTTTAGAATTATCCTATAAAAGAAGGTTTACTGCAGTATTTTAGCATTGTGTAATAAATACATTATAAATACTAAGGCATATATTATATATTATATATTATATATTATATTATATATAAAATGAAATAATTAAAATATATTAACAATAATAAAAGCTTTAAAAAAATAGTTCATTAAATCTTTTTTTATTATTATTATTATTATTATTATTTCTTACCAGAATCTTCTTTTAATGAAACAATCCTATTAAGAATTAATTTATCATTTTTAGAATCTTTATCAACACAAAAATATCCAACTCTTAAAGCTTGAAATCTTATATTTTCTGGAGATCCTTTTAATTCATTAACATGAAATTCTTCACCTTTAACAGGAATATTATATGGACTTTCATTTTGAATTTTTAAAAATGATGGTTCAATAATTGAATTTTTATAAATTTCTTCTGAAATTTCATTAATATCTGATAAAAATCCATCAATATTACTTGAAGGATTATCTGATTTAAATAATTGTTTATAAAYTCTAGTTTCAAAAATTTTAATTGGTGAATTAAATTTCTTAATTTCTGGTATCCATTGAATATATGTTTTTGGTTTTAAAGCTTTACCATTATTATTAATTAAATCATTTTCATAATRAACAATTAATTTTAAAATTTTTCCAYTATTTTTATCTTTAATAATTTCTTTAATATGAATTGTATATGGAACTTTTAATAAACCAACTGATTGTTTTGGTGTTAATCTATAAAATTCTTTATCTTCTTCTTCTTGAAAATCTTTTCTATCAATATATATTTTTTTTGTTAATGGTAATTCTCTATTACCAAATAAAATATTACTTTTACCATTACCTGGTTTAAATGGAATTTTAATCATTTCTTCATAATCATCATTTAAATTTTCAATTATAACTTCAATTGGATCTAAAATCATCATTAATCTTGGTACTGTATCTTCAAGATATTTTCTTACTGTACTTTCAAATCTTGAAACTTGAATAACTGTAGTTGAAGTGGTGACACCTAAATTTGAAACAAATGATAATATTGATCCTGGTGGTACTCCACGTCTTTTAATACCTTCTAAAGTATATAATCTTGGATCATCCCAACCTCTGACAATATTTTCATTAACTAATTTTGCAATTTTTCTTTTTGACATTATAGTTCCAGTAATATTTAATCTACCATATTCTCTTTGTGCAGGTCTAAAAACATGTAATGAATCACATAACCATTCATAACTTTCTCTTGATAAATAAAATTCAGTTGTACATAATGAATGTGTAATATTCTCAAAACTATCACATAAACAGTGAGTGAAATCATAAGTTGGATAAATTTTCCATTTATTACCAGATTTTAAATGTGRTAAATTTAAAACTCTATATGCAACAAGATCCCACATTTGAGGATTTGGATTATTTAAATCCATTTTCATTCTTAAAACAACTTCACCAATTTTATATTTACCATTTTTCATATCTCTAAAAATTTTTAAATTTTCTTCAATTGAATAATTTCTATGTTTACATTCCATTCTTTTAAAATTATTTTCTACAATACCTCTATTAAATTTCATTTCTTCTGCAGTACAAAAACAAACATAACCTTTATTAAATTTAATTAATTTTTCAGCTAATTCATATAATTTATCAAAATAATCACTTGAATAAGTAATTTTAAAAGGTTTAAAACCTAACCAATTAATAATATTTGCAATTGAATTAATATATTCTAATTTTTCTGCACTTGGATTTGTATCATCATATCTTAAATAACAAACACCATTATGATATTTTGCAAAACCAAAATTTACCATAATTGCTTTTGCATGACCAATATGTAAATAACCATTTGGTTCTGGTGGAAATCTAGTATGAACTTTACCATTTGTTGCAATTAAATGATCTTTAATTAATTCTGGATACATTTGTTCATTTTCACCAACTTTATGAAGATTACCTAAGAAACCTTCATTAAACATTGATCTTTTAACTTCTTTATTATTATTAGAAGATAATTCTGAATTTGAATTTAAATTTGAATTTGAATTTAAATTTAAATTTAAATTTGAATTCGAACTTGATTTTTTATTATCTTTTTTATTATCTTTCTTTTTACCCTTTTTTGATTCTTTTTTAATTATATCTCTTTCATCTTTTGGACCAATAATTTTTAAAACTTGATCATCTAATATTGGTTTAAATAAAGCAGGATTTGCCCATTTTAAATTTGGTAAAATTCTAATTTTATTCATTAAACTTTGAACAAATTTATATCTTTCAATTTTAATTTTATTTAAAATTTCATCATTATTTAAAAATTTATTAATTTCTAATTCTATATCATTTTTTGAAATTTCAATTCCAATACCAGAATTTAAATTAAATTCATTTAAATTTTCATTAGCTAATTTAACATTATTTTCATTAATTAAATTTGAAATATATTTAAAAGATTCATTAATTTGTAAATTTGTTTTTAAATTATTTTTTAAAATCTCAATTAAAATTAAATTTAAATTTTTTTGATTATTAATATTATCATAATTGAAAATTTTTGATTTTGATAATAATAAAGATAATGAATCAATTAATTTTAATTGTTTTGAATTTGGTGGATTTGTTTTAAAAAAATCATTGTTTTTAGTTAATAATAAATCAAAAGATTTTAAAACATTTTTATTTTTCTTGATTTCATTTAATCTAGTCTCTTCAAATCCAAGTTCTTTTAAAGAATCTATTAATTCGTCAAATTCCATTCTTGATTTATACTGTATATAAAAAGAAAACACAAGTAKCAATTGCTATTGTAGATTATAATATAATATGAAAGCTCTGTAATTAGATTTCTTTTCTTCTCATTCAAGTATATTTGCAATAAGTAAATGAGTAAATGRATAACAAATAAAAACAATTAAAAGAGTTGAATAAGAAAAGAATTGCAAAACAAATTCTTTTTAAATTCTCAGTTGCCATTTTCCATTCAATTTCTTAGATTTAYTTTTTTCTGGTCAGTTCGCAAATTTTCAGRTGTGTTTACCTGTTTATAAAGGGATAATTAACTAGTGCAATTGGATATTAGTTRTCTAAGATATACAAAAACCCCGTGAGAACTGAAATATRTGCGTGTTTTCTCCAAGTTGAGTCATTCTACTTCAAATCCACGCTAAAGAACTGAAAGAACTGAATAAACAAAGATTTATCATTGTTTTGTTATCATTCAAATCTACACAAAACTACACAACTCAGACAATAAAATACCTACCAAAATATATTCATCACTAGGATGTTATTCTTATAACCCTTCTTTTTATCAATGTCAATCTGATTATCAATATATCTTTAATATGAWAAGCATTTTCAACTTCAAAAAATGATGTTAAACTTGGTGAGAAATTAACAATATCTGACATTCTAATAGAGTATAACTTATTGATCTTGTTAGAGATTTTCTTAGAATTTGCGTTTTACTCTTATCATATTATGAAAAAGACTATGAGAACCAATATTTCATTTTGTTATTTCTAATATATTAATTAATTATTTCTTCTGTTTATGTTTAAGTTTTTAAATTATTATTTATTTTATATTCATCAATCTTAAGAAATAGTAGAACAGGACGAAGGGAAAGAGGATGAATCTTCAAAATATATTCAAAATAACTTTTTTGAAGAAGCTTTTAAAAATTTGTTATAACTTTAGAAGAAATTTTGAAAACGGTTATTGAGGTTAATTCAGAAGATGATTCAAAAAACTTTTCAAGAAAAATTTGAGTAAGATCCTTTAATTGTTTTTTCTTGATAATCTCTTTTTGGAATATACTTCAAGATTTTTAAATGGAATGATAAATACAATCTTGATTTGAATTTTAATAACTTTTTTAATTGTGCTTAGGATATGATATAGATYGAATAGTGATTTAGGGAATAGATTTGTGTTTTTTCAACAAAACTATCGAATTATTTTGAAACTTTAAATAATATTTTTTTCTATTAAATTATGCTCAAAAGCTAATCTAAGTTCTTCATTTGCCTTCGTAATGTTACTATCAAACTATCTATCAAAATTTATATTTTGTTTCCCATTTTTCTAATTGGATATATCATTTACTTCTATCGATATTTCATTATTTTAATCATTAATTAAGATGAATATATTTTGGAGATATTTGAATATGATTTAAACATTTTATTAATTGTGATCCTTTTCTGGCAAGAAAAAGTTATTCTCGTTAATTCGCAGACGATGGACTTAGCTAAAGATAATTCAAACGTCAATTAAGAAGAAATCTGTAATAAAGAACTAAAAACGAAAATAATAATTGATAAAGATAATAATATTTGAATGGATTCAATTCCATATTTGCATATTTACCTCATTAGCTAAAATCCTAACTGATCACTTTACTTACTCAGTGACTTCCTCTCTTATTAATTCTCTTACTTATTTATTTCTTCTTTTCAGAGTTATTTAGTTATTCATTTCCTCACTGTTTATTTTCCTAATTTTATTATCTTCACAGTTTTCTCGTTACTTAAACACATTCTTAATTATTCATTTCCCCCATTTTAATTTTCCTCATTTGCATATTTACTAAATGACTATTTTCCTCACTATTTAATTCTTCAGCTTTCAGTTTCCTCATTGCGCTAATTTATTATTGTTTARTTTCCTAACTTCACATTTTGCTAAGAAATTTATTTTCGTTTGATGATTTTGCTTAATCATTTCCTCACTTTGACTATCCTCATTTTTTACATTCCTCCTCATTTGATTTCCTTATATGAATTTGTAATTTCCTCAAAAATTAATATCCTCACTTTTTACTGTCTGTTTAGAGTTTCAGTAATACAAATGAAAGGTGAAAAATGTTATTTCCATCAAAAACCAAATCTAAAATCTAAGAATTATTCAAGATCTTTTACCTATTTTAATAAGAAATATATTCATACTGGCTGTTTTCAAGAGAAGTTRATTTACTTTCATCAATTGCATTTCCTTTCTTTCCAACCAAAATTCAATGAATCTTTTATCTTTTWAAAAAAAAAAAGGAGCTATCAAACTTGCCAAAATATGTATCAGTCTAAGTTTTTTTTAATGTAATTTCGCTCATTAGATATTCTTTTTAAGTAAAATAAATGAATATTTCATTGAATTGTTTTGACTGAGGTTTATCGTTTCATTAACTTGTTATCTTATTTTTAGACATTTTTATATAAGTTTTTTGATTTAAGATTTAGCTTTTTAGAATATGTTTTTTTTTCTTTTCTTTTCTATAAAAAAAGCTTTCATAATTTACCGAGACTAGTTGGGTACCCAAAATTCTCTTAATTTGTCGAGAGGGCTTCAAATTTTTTTTTAATTTTTTGTTTCAGATATTCTATTCCATCATGTCCARTCACAAAAAATGCTTAAATTGAATTAAATTGATAAAGCTTTTGTACTGTTCATTAAAGTTTTTAGCATTTATCTTTTGCTTTTCGTGAAAATGAAAAAACAAAAAGTGCCYATATCTTGAATATAAATAATTAACTCAATGCCAATAAAAAAAAATATTGTGAAGGTTTATAAAGTATTAAACTCTGAAAATATTTTTAAAAGATTTTTATTTCTATTTGTTGGATATAAGATATCTTTGAAACTGAGATCTTTAGTAATTTACTTCAATTTCTTTATTTTTAAAGCTGATTGAAGTAGCTGAGAGAATTTCGATTATTTTTTTTGTTTTGCTAAGAGTCATATTAAAAATTTAATGGGAGTATGTATTTATCTAGGAGATCCCATTTTTGAGAAAAAGCCTTATGAGATATTTATTTTTAGATATTTAAATAAATATATTTAAGGTTATTTAAACTTATCAAAGGGTTCTGCATGCTAGGTGCATATTAATGCGTGATAGTTTTTTTTAAGGTTAATCCGTGACTCTKCTCGGAGAAACTTGATTTTTATAACCGTATAYGGTTTTAATWTCCGTTTMAAAACAGATAACCGTAGGTTTCTCGGTTAAATACGGGGTTTATTGAAATCCGTGTGTATGGGGAAATCCTTGCAATTTTTCTTAGGTGAGTCGATACAGAGTTTATCAGGATAATTGAAGGATGTTTTACAAGTTTTTCTTCTGTCTAAGAAATYTCGAGGATCTGAAAATTTAGTGACTAATTTTCTACTCTAAGTTTTTCACTTCTTTTATACCTTTAAAATTGGTTTATTTTTAATTCTTAAAATATATTATAGGTTTATAAATTTATCCATAAACTAACAATAAGTTAAATTGATATTTCAAAATGAGTTATTCAATTCAGAGATCTTCTAAGTTAATCTCAACAAATTTGAAATCTTTAAGTAGGTTTAATTCAGGCTTAACTTTGAAAAGATTTCAAAGTTCTTCAACTTCTGCTTTAGCTTATAAAGCTTTACATAGAAATTCMAAAAGGCCACCATTACCTGTATTAGAAACTCCAGCTGGTTGGTCTGCAAATTCTGCTGTTTCTTCAATATTGTATGAGACTCCATTTCCTTCAAAAGCTCCTAAGAAGCAACATTTTTTAAATTGTTTAGTTCAAAATGAGCCAGGTGTATTAGCTTTGATTTCATCAACTTTAGCTGGTAGAGGGTTTAATATTGATTCCTTAGTTGTTTGTAGTACTGATGTTAGTGATTTATCTAGAATGACAATTGTTTTAGAAGGTCAAGATGCAATTATAGAACAAGCAAGAAGACAAATTGAAGATTTAGTTCCTGTATTTGCAGTTTTAGATTATACTAATTCTCAGATTATAAAAAGGGAATTGTTATTAACTAGAGTTTCCCTTTTAGGACCTGAATATTTTCAAGATTTAATTTCAAATCATTTACTGGATAATAATATTAAAAATGAATCAAATTCAGAAGATAATAAAGAAGTTTCAAATTTGAAATATCATCCAAGAAATTTACCTTTAAGTGAAGTTTTAAGATTAAAACATACATATCTTAATTCTTTAGAATCTTTAGCAAAACAATTTGGTGGTAAAATTGTTGATATTAGTGATAGAAATTGTATCATTGAATTATGTGCAAAACCTTCAAGAGTTTCAAGTTTTTTAAGATTAATTARAAATTTTGGTGTTTTAGAAGTTGCAAGATCTGGTATGATGGCTTTACCAAGAACTCCTTTAGATGATACTGATCCTGAATTACCTGAAAAAAATTCATCTGATGTTGTTGATGTTTCTCAACTTCCTCCAGGTTAAATTTATTATCAATGAGTATCATATAACTACATTCTATCAAAAATATTAATAAAAGTATTATTTAATTGTATATATTAAATTTAATTATATTCAAAAATTTCTAAAAAGCATTGTAGCAGAAGAACTTTTCAACTGAAAAGAAAAATATCTATAAATAGTTGTTACAAGGTTAACCCCAATTAAGAGTCCAAAAAATTGATAAATATCACCAAAAAAGAAAATTTATTCACTTTCTTAAATTAAAAAAAAAAAAATTCTAAGTAGAAATATCATTTGAAAAATAAATAATTGATCGACTAATCAATTTATACGTGTATTCTAATAATCTATATTAATTTCAGATCAAATGATTTTTTTCTTGTTTTCTTTTGAATTTTCTCTAGAGTATTCGTAGTATTCGTACCAAATTTTAATCTTTTTCCAATTTTATTGAGCTTAACATTAATTTTTACTGAATTTTCATTCAACTTTTTAAGATATTGATAGAAATCTATAAGATGAGAGATTCCATGATTTTCAACTCAAACAAGGAAACAATTTTGATATAAGTTGATATAAAAAATACTATTTACTAAGAAAATAAGAGTCTCTTTTTTAAGTAAAGAAGTTTGAGATATTTCAATTTAATTATAATCATAATCGTGATTGACAACAAAAAACTTTAAAATCCACAAAATGCAAATCTTCAATTATGAATGTATAAAATAAAAACATTTTCCAGTGAGGAATTGAATCAATAAAKACTTTGAAATATGAGATAATTTGCAATGAGGAAATGAATAAATAAGGAAATGAACAAAAGAGGAAATTGAAGTATGAGGATTTTAAAAGATGAGGAAAAAAGTCAAAGATGAAATCTCCAATGAAGCAATTAATAATTTAGTAAATTGTAAATGAGGAAACTGTAATACAAGCAAGATAAAAAGCAAGAAAACTTTCGAATGAGGATTATACTCAATAAAGAAATTATGAATTGAGGAGCATAATCTTTGAGGGAAAAATTTAATGGGGAAATCAAACAATAAAACTTTATTAGTGAATGAGTAACCGGACAATAACTATTATCAAAGCAAAAAAGACTAATCAATTGTAAACTTTTATTAT
>BCKQ01000010.1:9027-92740 GCA_001600695.1 Ascoidea asiatica
CACATGATAGCCGACTATCTGTGTACCTGTACACAGACTCATGCAAGGTCATGTAAATTGATGTATTCTTCATGCAACTTATTGCAACTTTATGCARCAATATGTATATTTATGCCTAATTWTGCATCTCTATGCATAATTATACATAGTGTTCACACATTATTRTATAATATAMCTCTTTTACGTCTACTATAGATACGTGTCTTTTAGACCTTCACCACCTATGGTRTTAGTACGAATATATGCCCTAGCATATATAGATCTCTATTGTTTCCAACAGATATTATTAGCTATATGCCGATTTGATACAAATATATATATATATATATATATATGACGGTTCACATAAACACGGAGAGTTATGATTTGTATACAAATATATATATATATATATATATATATATAATTATGTATTTAGTAATATAAATGTACATTCCATTGAACACATATTGACATATCAATATAGGTATGTAAATATATATTTATAAATATATCTATACAACTTTGATCACTCGCCAATAGGTTTATATATAATCTTATTAACGGCTATGGCCTACGAATCGCTGTACGTTTATTCACATCCTCATATATACCTACGATCCCACATGGAAACCACACTGGTCAAATTCGGGTAAATSATACAGCATATAAAGAATGATACCCCATTACCTGCTATACATACAGAGAATACTCAAGCAACCCCTTTGCAGTGAACAGACCACCTAATGTGAAATAGAGGAATACGGGATAACAGTCAGGCKACAATGCAGCTAATCATTGCATGAGTTATAATATGTGCAACACAAGCATTAACCAAATGAATTTATTAGCATAGACCGCCGAAAGCAAAGAGATATGTTGACACAACCCTCCATCTCCTTGCCAAAGCCTACAGGTGCATCACACAACCTCAGGGTGAAGTAACAAATACAACCTACTCACGGAGAAAGTAATAATATATTAATGGGTGCATTACCTTATAGGACAGCTACACAGCTGGTAAGGCCCTGAATGTGAGACCATAATAGCCAAATATCTTTGGTAATTACCGTCAAGCTAAAACAACAATTTAAGGCTCGCCATTGAAAATAGGTTATTCACGGCTCCCAAAAAGTWACCAATTGTATGTTTACTTTAACCGCAACAACCATTAGTATTTAATACAACATTTCTTAAACATATTKATAAAGATACTGCTTAAGTATTTACAACAGCTGCGTAATAATACCTACTTTCCAGCGAATGCAAAAAAAATCAATTATAGACATACTATGCTTACATTCTACATCGTAGTGAATAAAATAGCTAAATAAAAGTAAAAATTCAAAAATGATTATTTTACGTAAACTCATCCAATACAAGTTTTGTAGCTGAACACAGATTAGGTTATGATTGTATAACTTTAGTGATTTATTTACTGCGTTAGTAAAACCAGAATATTATTCCCAAATTGAACTGTCTACAATTAAAACTAATGCATTTATATTTGTTGTTCTTTCTAGAGTCTGAACTCCCATAATGAAGTCAAATAAGTAATTTAATATTTKATACATGCGTGTCTCAGTTYATTATTTGTGATGAATATTTATTAATATAGCTTTATTGCTTAAAAAAATATATATATTTTTGTGGATATATATGTAGATCATGCATATTATATTTAGCAAACATATAATATTATGCAATACAAGTACAAGAGAGAGAACTACAAATATATCACCTCGTAATAATTTGTTTTAGTCTCTTTTCATTACGTTTCCTGTTACATTTTATATAAAATGCGCTTAACTCAGACTGTGAAATTGGAATTGACTTATCCACTAGGGCAGGGACTCTAGTAGTATCCCAATACAACGTGTTTAATGTAATATTTGTTKGCAAAGCATATTTTAATAAGATACCGCCATTATGAATGTTTGATTAACAACCAATCATAATAATCGTATATTMCTCAGACCTATTTGTAGATAATGAACATGTTTTAGGAGGGTGTGGCCTATAKGATTTAGTTTTCTTATTTGATTTACTCTTATATATCAATAGTTTATGCTAGAGASGTAAGCGATTACTAGACTACATGACCATGCAACATTATGTAAGCCATTGCGCGGCTACGCTCAGTATACGTTCCCTTATGAATGTTTACGTATATTCAGTAAACTTCACCACTCTGCAACAAGGACAAACATTCCCTAACATGTCCGGATATAAGCTAACAAGTAACGATATTTTCTTCAATTATGATTCAGAATATAACACTACATGCCAATTCACTATAGCGTTTATAGTCCTATGAATCTAATTATCTTATGCGAAGAAATTGTATGCTAAGTTAGCTAGAGAAACAAATTATTTTYTTCCTGAATCTTACAGTAATATTTTTTTCGTTATATTACCATATGTGTTTTACTTCCACTGTTTACGAAGACCTTATAATAGAGCCATATATTGTGTAGCATATAGTTTAAATGATATTAAATATTCATCATACCATGGAGCTACAATATCCACTTAATGGCCAGATATTAAATATGCGGTGTTAAGGCTTTGATGATAGATGTTATATAGTTGTTAAGCATAATTTCAGTATCTTGGCCTTATACATGGATTCTAAAAAACAGGAAACCAGAATATACACATCAACGATAGCTAAATGGCCTGAATGAAACATAGTARAATACGGTTTTAGTAGAATATAGACTATATGCAGACATATAGACCTGTACTCTGGCAATTAAAGACACTTATATGACTTTTAAATTTGTAATTTTAGAAGATCAGAAGCCCTTTATTTGTTTAGAATATAAATCTAACAGTATAAGCATTGAAACTAGTCTATTATGCCTGAGAGAAAAATTTCAAAAMAGAACTTTCTTTAGAATATCGGATGTTGTTCACGGAATGAAGATAAGTGAAAAACACGTAAGTAACATTGAATTGAACCATAATGGCTATACAATCATATTGCTCATTAGTTTTCATTTGTGAGGAAAGTTAATAGTTGATCTTTTTAAAAATTCGGGAACTACTTTCCTGTCACCAMACAATAACAATATAACAAATCACTCCCTTGATGTGCTTGTCAACTTAATCAACTTCTGTGTGATAGCGACCATCAGTTCCAGTATCTATTATCAATGTTCTGTAAGACATGAATGATGATAAAAATAGAGCCGGATTCCCTTCATTGTTTTGAATATAAATAGTTAGAAATTATCAARTTGATATTCAAAAAGAGGGTTGACAGGAGGCCCGTACCCAATGTRAGAAAGTCTAATAGAAAAGGGTTTAGCCCTGAGCTCATTACAGGGTTGGTGGCTGATACTCAGAATACTGGTCTGACTAAGCAACGGAAGTCACGTATAGCGGAACAGTCCCAATCCGGCGAAATTCCGGGGCTATTTTAAGTAAATCACCCATTACGAAAAGGCACGTAATAGTATTTGAACGTTCAGGACTCAGCTACTTTCAGTATTTCCCAGCTTTTAATTCTCAATTTATATAAGACACAAATCAAGCTTGCAATCATACATCTACTTAGATTTCATTTTTCAACACCCATGGCAGASGGCAGTAAATAAATATAGGTAGAGAGTACTCTCCAACCTTTAAGCAATGATTTAGCAAAAGGATCATTTGCAAAACAATAATGCCAATTAAGTCACGTTAAATTGATATTTCTGTATATGTTTTGTAGTTTGATTATAGCTCAGGAATAAAACCGTTTAAACGTTAGCTTTTTGGTCACCTTTCAAAAGTGAATATTCATTAAGTATTTGCTAAATTTTTCAATTACTAAAAAAATTGCGATTATTGAGAGCCAACAAGTTGTATTTTGCTCAATACCCYCAACTCTGGCTCATTATAACACTTAGTCAATCAAATAAGATCCAGTGTTATTTTAAAGTGCATGCCTGAGACTTAAAGCTAAAGGTATATACTATTATCGGAAAACACTTTTATAGTTATTGCTATCAATAAGTCATTATTAAAAATYACAAGGGGTTATTAATTTTCGAAAAAGGATCTATTAAATATTTACGTTTATTTCAACTATTTACGGTACTTCAATTGGTTTGAAAAATAATATATTTCCKTATAGCCGGAGCTGCCAGACTTGAACACGTAAGGTTTCACTTTACAGCATATTTTTGGAATCAGTTATGAACTTCATCTCTACTGAGAAAGCAAATTCTTGAGCCGACTTTTTTACATCTATTTGTGACAAAATTATAGCTCCATATTTAAAGAGCTTATATTTATAGCACTTATCAATATGATCATCAATTAACTTCGAAGATTGGAATCTGAAAAACTTGTTACTAGATATACCATCATGGACTTCAACTGAAAGTAGACTATGATAGTTTCAAATTGCAAATAAATGCTTGCACGGTAATCCCATCTGCGAAACAAACGCACAATTGCATACTACTGGAGATATATTGGAGGAAATAACACTGTTACAAAGAGATTTCCAGAATGTGGAGCGGCTGAGGCAGAAACTATGGCACTTCCTCAAGACTTTGGTAATTAGATCATGTAAAACAGTCATATATATGTCTTGGCTGGCAACAGTTAATCTTATTTTCGAGTCACCCATATTAAGACTGCAAAGAGGCCAGAGAGACCGTGCATTATTGTCATCCATTTATTGGCATAGTCAGTATAGTCAGAAACAGCTAAGTTCTGCCAGCTTATCACTTGGAGATTTGAGGCTGTAGAAACTAGTCCAATCACAAGACCAGCGAGATCATAACGTCTTACTTGACTTAGAATAGATTTCATGTTTTCCACATGATTACTGGTTGATATTATATATCGCTTTAAATTGCTGTTTSCATACAATGCCCATTGGCAGTGATATTTTGCTTCTGTCAAGTAGATATATGAATCAGCCCTTAAGTCTGGTCAGAAATATGTTTTTAATTCCTCCAAAATMCTAAAAAACTTTGCCTGACATGGCGGGTTAGCAGCATCAAAAAATAATTTACTGACTGTTTTAATATTTGATTTGGAAACATATTTTATAAAWTTTTTTTCAAATGAACGTGGTCTATTACCCATTTTTCAGGAGATATCTCATAGAATTGCGTTAACAACCCCTTCTGCATATCACTTACAAATGTTATGCCCTTAAAACTTTCGGCTGACAGTCTGTATTTAAAGAATTAACGAATCTGTTATAGTACTGATAGACTCTACAAGGAAAATCTGAAATCCTAAAATAACTCTATTGTTATTAGAAGTAAGTACCASGAACAATAAAACAATAATCTTTTCAATAAAAGTATTGAATGAGTTCACGAAGGTTCCATCAACAGCCACAACATTTAGTGACTTTTCCAAAATATTTTCAAGTTCCGGTATAAAGTATGTAAATTCACAGAAAAAAGCAGCAGCCTGTGTTGTTTTGAGTACATTTTCCAAAGTATTTTTCACAGTGTCTAACAATTTAAAATGAATGAGCTTCTTTGTTTTTACTGCTTCCATTGAATTATCTTATTGTGATGAAGAATAAACTTGGCCATATTGATCTGGGATTCCACATTCAAGACCTGAAGTCTCAACGGGTTCTTCAGAACTTTTCTCTTCCATATTTATAATTTTTAAWGTTTCAAGGGCAATTTATAATAAACTCCTCATAGATTTGTCAGAATGTGCTGCTGATTCTTCATTGAAAGTTAGATTTTCATTGACTGAAAGCTTTCCCATATTAATTTCGCAGAAGWTTTCCGTTGAAACGTGGTAGAACTTGTTATCTATAAACAAAACTAAATTGGCATTTAAATCATTAACCATTCCTATTAACAACTTGACACCGTTGGCTGACGAAAACATTAATGATGCTGGATGGTTGCTGAAAAWTTTTTTAAGACTATTATTGTACAACTCTTTCTCTAGCGATTGTAACATGACATTTATCTCATTTTTCTCATGGTCTGTTTTTGCTTTGGATAAAGCAACTTTTGCAGTTTCATCAGAAACACCTATAATAAACAACAATAATTGCTTCATGCCTTTACGTAACTGTGTGATATCTCCAATAACGGTGTATAGGCTATGAAATGTATTTGTTAGAGAAATTAGTAACWGTTTATGATAAAGTTTTTTGTTATYTGCCTTGCCAGGCATAATCTTGCAAACCAATGACTTACAATTTTTTAGCAACAGACTGTCTACACCGTCGACAGCTTGACACTGATGTTGTTGAAGTATTAAAATGACCTTAAATCTACCTGTTGCATCAGATTTAGCTCTGAATACTATTACACTGCAAGCCTGACACTTATACGAAACTATATTACCCCCATTTCTTATTCCAGACTCCTTTGTTGAACTTGGAATTTTGCGTATGCACCTTAACATTATATGAATATAATCTACCATTGCTGTTTCGTTTACAAATGTTGAACCCTTGYGAATAGAACCATTACTAAACATAAAAAGGATTTCTGGATGAAGWAGCCGTCCCTTACAATTAATTGGGTTTATAATTCTTTTATCTACTATCTCCGGCCATTGGYCAAACGCTGATACCTCCAACAAAGGCATTGTTTTGTCTGTTACATTTACTTCGCTTAAAGCAATTGTACCCTTAACGTTGTTGTTTGAGCTTATAGTTAACGGTTCTGTTTCACCCGACGTTATCGCCGTGGAAACTCCAACTCTACTAGAAATATATAAGGTATTATGATTGTCAACATGTTCATCATCCTCTTCCCCTATGTTAATATCTGGCACAAGATGTAGTTCTGTAAAACCATCTATAGATTAAGCAGCTGTGATGGAATCGGCCAGCATAGCGTTAGCAGTAATCATTCAAAAACCCTCTAGACTACCTTGCATATTGTCAAATGTATTTTCATGACTATTATAATTAATTGTATTAATATCAAGACCTGATAATAACACCATGTCGGCAACTCTAGTTAGATTGATTGATGGAGGTGTATCCATAACACGATTTTCAAACTGAGATATGGTTGTAAAATGTRGATTATTTCCTAGTGGGGTGCTAAACGTTGTTTGTGATATGGGACCTGTTTCCCCTCTTGGTCTATGGGTTTTCGTCTCCTAATTACTGGCGATATCGCTAGACATAATCATAGCCCTGGTTGTTCCACTGTCTCTGTAACCAGCTCGTTGAATCTCGTATTTGGCCTTAATTGCAGCATATCCATCCGGATCCAATTGACTATGCGTCATACTAATGGTACTGTTAATTTCTTTTTCGAGCTCTAACTGTTGTAAAACCACTTGGGTGAATGGTTCAACTGAAAGCTACTTCGAAAAGTGAGCAGTAAAAAGAATGAATTTAAACTAAGTAAAAATTTATGAAAATAATAATATATTAAAAATGCAATAACCAATATTTTAATATTGATTATGGGAAAAACTATAGAATTATGTTAATTGTAAAAAAATAATGTAAAAGTTGATAATTTTAAAAGATGGAAATAAATTGAGAAAAATAAATAAAAAGTGAGTTAATTTATAGAAAAAAAAATATACTTAAGACGTAGAAAACCCAATAAATTCAACATCACCAGAATCACTTGAATCACTAGATATGGCAGAAAAATTATTAAATTCTGTATATAAACAATCAAAGACAGATTTTGTAAAATTAAAATTCTTACGTTTCATAATACGCCAGAGACGATCCTTAGGGATGGTATTTTTATTAGAGTCAACTTCCATTAGATAAAACTGATTGGTTATAGGTTTCTGGATTAATTACCAATTTTCCAATATCCTTTTTAACCGTGTGATAACGAACGGTACCATCCGTATGTAAGTAAACACAGAATTTTTGTAATTTTGTTAAGCCCTTTAATTGAGCAGGATTGCCTGAAAGTATTTTGTTAAAGAATTTCGCTGTCACACCTTTTTCAACAACAACCTTAATACTCTCAATGTCTTGCTGCATACTCGTAATAGTCAACTAATGTTACATAACATCCTCAATTAAGTAACGATGTTCCGTTGAGTASTTGAGGGGATGTAATACTAGTTCACAAATTATTTGGGAGATATCGTGTTCATAACAGATACATCTAGCCTTTTCCCCAAACAAAATGGAATGTACAATAATAATATATTGAGCACATGAAGAATATTTTGAAAAAGCCTCATTTTTTGTGGCATTAAAGAAAAACGGATATTTGATAGCCTCTGCCATAACATAAGGGGCTATCTTTTTGACAACATTGAGGGCAGATAGTAAAAGGGGGGTGCATGTACCTAGATAATAAAGTTTATTACTAATGTATGAAATAAAAAAATCAGCTTTCGCAAAATATACTGATATTGGGAAATGATTTGCACTGATCATCATGATTTCGGATATAACCCTTGCCAATTTAAAATGAACTTGATTGTCTGATTCCATTTCAATAAAAAATGATGTTTTATTTTTAATGAAATAGTATTCAAGGATAGGCAACTTATAAATTTTAACCTTATAGTTGAATTTGCTAATTGTTTCTGAGATTGATGTAGATAATGAAGTCATATTGTAAATTGATTTGATGTCGAAAATAAATTATGTTCGAAGAGAAGAAAAAGAAATATTGTTGCTTAAATAGAGGAAAAATATGATCGTACCAAATTAAGACCATATTTATGGGCAATGTCATATGTTAGTTTTTGATACTAATATTAAGTTTCTGATACCAATTGAAAATTTCTGTTACATATATAAAAACAAATCGATACCAATGTTAAAAAATTTGATACCAATGTTAGAGATGTTGATACCAATGTTAACGTTCTTACATTCATATAAAAACAGTTTGATACTAATATTAAAGAATTTGATACCAATGTTAACCAGGGTTACGAATAGCTAATCTGTAAAAGACTAAAAAAATTCTGATAAAAAAGAAAAAAAAATAAAAAAAAATTAATTTAAAAATATTTAATGTAGAAATAATTTGAAAAGTAAAAGGTAAACGAAAAAGTTCTACCAGACAGTTTCCATGTTACCTCATAGAAGTGTTTTGAAAATGAATATCTTAAAAAAAAGTCTGATTAAAAGYTTCACAAAAATATTTTAGGAATACCTAACTTGYTATTGTAAGGTGAGCTACACCTTACACTGTAGGATTGTATTTTTCAAATTTCCAAACATGCTTTTTTTATCAGTTTCAGTATACCATCCCATTGTCTTAAAATATTCCTTTAGATAATTGGTGGTTATGAGCGATGATATATTTTATATTTGGTTGCTACTCAACAGCAAGCAGCTTATAAATGTATATATCTCAAATGTAAATTTGTGTTCGCAGGATTTAATTTTAACTTATAATTATCAAGTTTCACAGTCGTTAATTAGTTTCTTATTGATTTGATTATGAACCTGCCGGAATATAATGAGTCTTTACAGTTAGGATCTTGAAAATTATCTTMATTATAGGAGTCGTATTCTATTGGTTGATACCTGCCCGAACAATAAAAAGTTAGACCTATGTAACTTTAATAGGGGACTATGTTATTTTCATTTGAATTAATGACCTGCCAACCCATGAAATGGTATTTGTCCAACATTTCATTCACGTGCTTTAGTTTTAAGTAAATATAATTCTGAGCATCATTTCTAATACTCCCTCCATTTGTTYTTAAAATTTGGTTCTGATGAAGAGTTCAAAGCTCTCAAGCAAATAATTTAAATAATCTTACTCCAATTCATAATATAAATAATTCAAAAGATTTACCAGTATCTGTTACTCCTTCAATTACTCAAACAACAATTGAAGAGCAAACTACTACTTTATCTCCAGGTTATTCAAATAATATCAATAATCAACAACATCAACAACAACAACAATCTCAATCTCATGATAATTTYTCTAATATCAATCTTAATAACTTAAACAATTTAAATTAAATCAATAATTCAACCAATACATTAAATTCCATAAACAATATCATTAATAATCTTAAGAACATCAATATTAACAATCAAAAAGGGGAAGAAGATTTAATCCCAACTTCAATTGTAATCGAAAATATTCCTTTCTCAATTACAAGAGAACAATTAGTAGATGAAATGTCAAATTTAATTTTTCCTTTACCATATTTATTTAATTATCATTTTGTTAATGGTGTCTTTAGAGGTCTGGCATTTGAGAATTTTACTTCAACTGAGGAAACTTCATTAGTTGTTAGAAATTTAAATGGTAGGGAAATTGGTGGTAGAAAATTAAGARTTGAATATAAAAAAATGCTACCATTAATTGATAGAGAAAGAATTGAAAGAGAAAAACGCGGAAAAACAGGCCAATTAGAAAACCAAACAGGTCAATTAGAAGAACAACATATTCAACTTCAACTGCTTGTTTAACAAGTTTATTTTCTGTAAGTTCTGCTCGTCCTGGTATTAATAATTCAAGTAATTTAAATAATATGAACAATAGTATCAATAACAATATTAATAACTATATCAATAATAATAATAATAATAACAACAACTGTAACAACAATATTAATAATAATCTCAATCAAAATAAATTCGATTTAAATAATATGATCTTAAAGAACACAAATTCAAATAATAACAAMAATAACTCAAACTCTGCTGAAGATTCTATCCTTCAATTCCTTCAGTTTAAAACACTTCAACTCTACCAAATAATTTAAATTTTAATGATTATGAAACTTTAGAATATTATACAAGACTAATTTTATTTTAAAATGATCCAAAAAAATGCTATAATGAATTAGCTTATCCTTCTACAATTTCTCAAAATCATCAAAAATATTTATATACTTTAGCTAGCTTTTTAAATTTAGTTGAATCTAATGAAAATCCTTTAATTCTTATTAAAAGAAAACAAAACAATTTACAAAATTTTAAACATATTTSAGCTCATCAATATTTAGATAACATCAATAATAATTAACATTGATTAGCAAGAACTCAGTCTCATTCTTCTTTTGGATTATTAAAGAATGCTAATATTAATAAAAGTCCGAATTCTGCTAATAATTTATTTGCTCCACAAAGATTTAATCAATCTCAGCAGTATAATTATGGCAATAATAATAATATTAATAATATTAATAATGGCACGGCAATTCAATCTAATAATTCTAATATTGTCGCTCCATTACCACTATCAAGATCTCATGTTTCTTTTATTAACAATAAACCAACTCAATYAGGCCCTCATTTATCTTCAGCTGCTTTATCTAAAGCAACTAGATCCTATGATGATATTCGTAATATTCCATTAATTCATCAACAACCTCAATCTCAATCTCAATCACAAAGAAATCCTCAAATGGCTTCTCCATATTAACAAATCTCTCAAGCTCCAACTACAGAAATTGAAATTAATTCAAGATATAATAATTCTACAAATAATTTAACCRTCAATCTACCATTTGGCGTTGGTATTCATGATAATTCAAGTAATACTTTTGTCAATCATTTAATTTCAAATAATGTTACAAGTTCTATTATCAATAATAATTCTTCTTTTCTTTAAATCAATCTCAATTATCTCATCAATCTTCAGTTGCTACTTTGAACCAAAATAATAATAATTATATTGGTGGAATTCGTGGCTCTTCAGTGAGAGTACATGCTTTGGAAAATCACCGAGACGCTATGGTCCGACACGATGGTATGGCTAATGTTTATAAATTTGTTAAAACTTGTCCGTGAATTGATATTGGTTTGCCTGCTATTTCATGTAACTTTATCAGTAGTGCTGATTTGATTTTCTAAAGGGATGTTTACAATATTATTGTTTGTAAATCACTTAGTGCTAATAATATTTTATCCAAATCTATTATACTCAAAAATAATGTCTTGCATTATTACGGACTCAAGCCCAACCAGGTCAGTTCCTTGCTGCTGGAAAATGTCATCTTTATGGTCTTTGAATTACTAGGCACATGAAAAATGGAAAGTGGTTGAAATAATATCRATTTCAGGTGTACGAATGGAGCAATTGGTATCCCAGCTTCATTTTAAATTTTATTTCACCAAAACCATGATAAAGTTGAACCTAAACAGTCATCAACACGCATAATATCAAACATCTTTACCTAATCACTGGTCAGATTATCTAAAAAAAATCAGCCATTAGTATTTTGAGTCTATTTGTTTCCCTAACATTAATGAGTAAATTTAAATCAAATTTAATTTAWCTATTTCAAGAAAAAAATCTTTTCTCAATACAGGTCATASTAATGACAATAATCCCAATAATAACGACGATAAAAATAATGACATAAGTTCAAATAGATCAGTATATTTAAGATCAAATTCAATTAGGAAAATTAATTCTCAAAATCGTGTAAAAAGAGTCGCTGTTTGGTCTCTGCAATTTAGTCATGATGGAAAATAGTCGGCGGTAGCTGTTCAAGATGCTGAAATTAGAATTTGAAAAGTCATTTCTCCTTCCTTGGATGGATTTSAATATCAACATAACATAAATAWTAACGAATCTTACAATAATAATATAAATATTAATATGAATCCAAATTTCATTCCAAATTCCCATCTTCCCACAATTATCAAAGGGATGTTGATAATATTCTACAAAACTTAGTCAATTCAAAGAAACCAGTATATCCTCTAGTTTTCCATGGGATATTGATAGACCTAATTGTCTTGGAGTATTCAATCATCCTKAAGGGGTAACGTCAGTAAGCTTTCATCCTAATGATGATATATTCTACCTAAGTAGAGCATTAGATAATGGTTTAAGATTATGGTCAATTTTGGATAATGGAATTAGTTTGGAACAAATGTTACCAAGTTTCATTACCGCAATTTGTTTTTCTCCTGATGGAGATTTAATATTTGCTAGACCTTTCAACGGTATGAGTTTCCTTTTTGAWGCAAAAGGGTTTGAATTGAAATTTCAATTTGAAGTTTGTAATTCATATGGAAAAAAATCACGAGGAACTAAAATATTCGGAATTGAAGCTTATGATGTTGAAATCCATTCTTCAAGCATTGATGGAAATCATTCTATTAATTCTCCTCTAATTGCTGATTATTACCTTAATATTGGCAATGTCAAAGATGCTAGAATAGCCATAACAACCAATTATTCAACAATCAGAATATATGAAACTGTTACAAAATCTTTAGTCACAAAGCTTAGATGTTTAGAAAAGAGATCAGCTCCCTCCTGTGCTTCAAATTCTGATAATAAAGAAATTTTTATTTGTGGTTTTGAAGATAATTATCTATATATGTGGAAAATTGATTAGGATCACAAATCAGGAAGTATTTAATATATAATGCCTAGCTGAAAAAGAGAAATGTTTATCTCAAAGATGAAATTCCTAAGAATTTAAAAAATATAAATTATCTTGGATTTTATGTSCATCGATCACCTATCACTTATGCCATATATACCCCAAATCCACCCAAGAAATATTTTTCTTTTTTAAATGATCCAATTTTGGAATTATGTTCTATCTATGCGAGACTGATTCCTGACTTAGATGATATTTGATTGCAAGAATGCATCAACTCAAATCGTGAATCAGTCAACTCTGAACAACTGGTCGGTTATTGGATACTCACCTCTACTTGGCATATTATTAACCAGTGAAAAGGCAAACATATTTTACCGTAAAGGATGTAATAAGACATGAAAAGCAATGTGACATATTCATAAGCCTAATACAATTTACAGTGCAACGCTAGTGGTGTGCGGAGTAAATAAAGCAGCTGAAATGTATGCATTAATTTATTTATTCTACGGTACGGTTAAAATACTGTCCTTAAAATGAATTCGCTTGGCTTTCATTGTCTGAGATACAAAGTAGTTTCGTCTTTTACTTTTTTTTTATTTTTGGAATATCATCATTTTTTGGATCATTAATATCTTAACTGTCAATGCCAATATCTTAGGGGTATTGGCTTGTGTTGCAATTCTGTAATGCTATTTAATTTGTGCTAGATTGACCATAGCCATTTCAGCATTATCTGTTGTGTTCAACATGCTTTTAGCCTCGGCCATGATTGATTCTTCACCTGCGCTGACCCTGTATATTTACATATCTTCTTTGAATTCCATTGGCTCAATAACCGTAGCTCGGTATACCATCGCTCCAGCGATCATTCGTAAGAACACCTTAAACTCGTTAGTATCAACAGTTGCTTTACCGTAAGTTGTGAATATTCGAATGTGTGTACCGGGAGCCCTGGTTTCGCAAAGGGTTCTGAAATATGAAAAAGTTTGGGAATCGGGACTTGTAGCAGATAGTGTTACAGGTTTGAGTTCTACGCTCAAACTGTATGATTCTCGTTTATGAGAATCGTAGATTTAGCGGCTTACCCATGATCTCTCAACACATACCAAACACTTGGCAAAGGCCATCCACTCATCGAACATCTAAATTCCCTACCCTTCAAAATTTCTCGAATGGCTCAAAACACATTTCAGGAACAAAACCATAAAACATTAATAAATACTACTAAAATAACAATCAACAAACAAATAACAGACAAATAACAAACAAACAACCAACAAATAGCAAACAAATAATACAATGTCTRATATTCAACATACACCACAAACTCCCTCCATTCCATTAATGCTTGAACCTATAGCTACTCCTCAATTGTCAACTGAACTTAATTCAAGTACCAACTCTGATCCATCAACATCAATCAATCCTAAGTCAACGGTTCAATCAACARCTACTTCTGCAAATCACTCATCAAGATCGGAACATCCAGAAGATGAACCAATTCCAGAAACAGAATCGTGCAATGGGGAAACGATGATAGCTTCAATGATTGCTTTTGCAAACCAATACATTAATAATCATGTTTCTAATGATATATTACATGAAGAAAGGGAATTAACTGACAGTATCCAYAAACAAGATTTCATTACTATAAACGATTCTTCAGATGAAGCAGACACTGAAAATGATACTTTAAGGGAATACCCATCTGAACAGTTAGTTTTATTCAACGAGCAAGTTAAACCACATTTCGACATCACCAATATTGGGGTCCAAAATGAACAAAGAATTCTTCAATTTTCCAAAGCAGGTTTTTGAGCTAGCATACGCGTCTTATAAAAGCATTTAAATTGTATTCAAACATTTCCTTTTTTTATAAATGTTTTCTCTACATGTTTTTTCTTTTTACAACTTTTTCTTTTTATCAAATATTTAACTTTTTACTTTTCTGACAATTTCTCATATGCGCTTTAGCACACTTGCTAGATTTTTCTTTTCTTAATTTTTTTCTCCTATGTGGTTTGACACATTTGAGAAAACATATTTTTCTTTCCAAATTATTTTCTACCCCTATTTTATGTTACCATACCAATGGTACAACTCTGTGGTTTTATTTGCAACAATTAATATTGAGTTCCGTCTTAATTCAATTTGTCACAAATTACGCCCTATTCTTTATACGTATAAATATGGGATTTCCCATCTTTTATGTTTTTGTTGTCCTCTTTTTGGAATTTGAAGTACTAAATTTTATTAATTTTTTTTACTACATTTTTAGTCACTATAGTCTACAATTATTTTCACAGAATTATAAAGATTTGAATTTTTGTTCTTTACCATTTTTCATATTTATACGACTGTATAAATATTTTATTCCAATTTCATCAATTTATGGTCTTCTCCAGAARAGAAGCTCCAGCTGTAAGGAAGCGAGCTCCTTGCCGCTAAAACCATTCAAACTTATTAATTAAGTACCATCACTATGGTTTTAGGGTTTCAATTATGATCACAAACATCTTTATTTTCAATTTTTTTATATTTCCCTACAATTAGTTTTCTACTAGTAAGACTAATTTTATGGAACTACAATACTTTTATAACGTCTGCAATTTTATTAGATTTCATTTCAACTAACATATTAAAATTAATTATCASCTTCAACTTTATTCAAAATATCCTGAAACCAATTTTGTGGGTAAGCACTTGTCATGTGAAATTTCATCATAACATAACAAAATTATATATAAAAAATTCAACCAATAAAATTTATTACAATTATTGCCCTGAGCACMAATTATCCTGAAAAATCAAATATAACGCAGGTTACACACCTCCGGTATCTGGACACACCTGTCTTAACAGCATTTGTTCCTCAAAATCATCAACTTTATCCCGTTGAGAAGGGTTTCACATAGWTAAGTCACCCCGGTAACCGTAAAATTGGCCCTTTTTTAATTGCGGTTAAGAGAGGTTTTTTGGATCAAAGCAAGCTTCATGCACCTCAAAACCCATAAAAGAAAGGTGTACTTTTTCAACAAATTTCCATAATTTATTTAATATTTTAATTTTTATCCTCATTTATTTTTCAATAAGTTTTGTATTATTAATTTTTCAAATTAACGAAATCTTGTTTACTATTTATATGCTAAGAATCGTTTGATTTATTTGTTTTTTTTTATTCATTTTAATAATCGAATTTTTGGTTACTACAATAGATAGTAAAATTTTCTTTCACTTATTAATTTAAGATAATTTACCTTATTCAGAATTTTTATAAATTTACCCCCCCCCCCCGACTTTGTTTTTACTGCTAAACATTTTAAATTATYATTTTTTATTCAAATTTTTTATATTCACTCTATTTATTATAAGTTTTTGTTTATACTCATTTTTTTTGCGCATAGGCCTTTTAATTATAATACATATTACTTTTATTAAKTTATCCTCTGCATACATTTTTSAAAAAGATCAATTKGGTGTAGRCTTAGTCATCAAGTTTCACACCGCGAGCCTCTTGGACAGACTATAGAAGCAAGCCCATTATCAAAGTTTTACCRCGGGATTTTGCTCACAGCATGCTAGTCCCGGTAATGTTGTTTTGGGGTCCAGAAAGTTCCCATCCTGTGGACAGAATCAAACAGGCATGAAGTTGCATGTAATCCATTGTGATTTCGCAATAATCGCGGAATCASAAGAACCGGACGGTGAAATTTTGTCAGCGGAGCTTAATTACCTGCAAAAATAAATATTTCTTTACTTCTTAGAAGCACAAATAAAAATAAAGTAAAAACTGGTCGTAAGTGTAACGGAGACGCACTTACTCTAAAACCAATATTAAACAGTCCCAAATGTGTCTTTTTAAAGCAGCCTTATGACTAGTCGTAAGTTTCACGAAACCCATGATGGACACTAATATCCCTGTCTAATTAATACCTTTCAATAAGAGATGATTGAATATTTTTATATGTAATAATTGCTAACAAGTAATTGATTAAATAAATAAAACTTGAATACAATTATATTAATACTTAAAATATTATTATTTTAAATTACTTAGTACAATTGAAATAAGTAATAATAAATATCAAAGGTTTAATAAATGTTTAAACTTTAGAAGGAAATAGAAATAAGAAATTAATAAAGTAAAGTAATAAAGTAATTTTATATTCTTAAATGTTGTAAATAAAATCCTTAATTTTTTATTTATTACAAATTATATAATTACATATAGAAACAATATACAAGTATTTATGTAATTTGAAACTTCAAAGTAAAATGTAAAAAAAGTTTTTCTTTTCAATTACCCTGTAAATAATTTTGACTATTATTTTTAGGGTTCACTTTTCACACTCTCCTAGAAAATAAAAATACTTCAATTGCCAATTTGGGGGTCAGTAAAAAATCCATTCTTAAACCACAAGGAAACCATATTACTGTTATTTTTGGTCAATCCATCTGCAACATTTTCCAAAGTGTTAACATAAAATAATTCAACCTCTCCATCTGCAACATGCTCACGAATGTAAAAATATCTCAAGTCAATATGTTTACTTCTTGATTGAAATTCTGAATGATCTGATAATGTCAACGCAGCAATATTATCATTAATTACATCAATTGAGTTAAAGTTGATATCCATGAAATTCAATAATTGCTTTAAATACCTTCCTGATTTAAAACCTTCGGTAATTGCAACAAGTTCACTTTCACAAGAACTTAATGTAATACTCTTACATTTTTTAGACACCCAGGTTATAAGGTTTCCCTTATAGAAAGAGAGGAAAGCATATTGAGATTTCATATCAGAATGATTTACCCAACTTGAATCTGTAACTATTTGCAAACCTTCACCAAATGTAGTTTTAGCCAATTCCATTTTACTGTCTTTAAATACTGATAATGTGTTAAATTTAATGTAGAAATTTGAAGAACACCATAAACCAAATAATAGTCTTTTGTTTGAATCATATAGTGACAGACATGAAAACAAAGGTTAAGCAAATTCTTTGTTGCCTTTGTTCCAAATTGGGTTAAAATTGAAACCGAAATGGATAAATCTGGTCTAGTCGTTCTGGAGAAATAAAGTAACCATCCAAAATTGATTGCTAAAATGTAAGCGAGTCACTATCTAATAAAACCGGATTGGTTTCATTAATATTAAATCCAATTGGAAAAGGAGATTTTAATGATTTTTTACTCACTTGAATTTTAAAATTATGATGAAACTTTTCAATTGAATCTTTTGAGGAAAGTAGTATTAGACTTCCTAGCCGTTGAATATTCATTCCTAAAAATTGTTTTGGATAACCTAGTTTCTTGACTGTATAATTATCTGAGAGTAACTGTACCACAGAGGTCACAGCAGCTGCCGATACACCTCCTATTAATATATCATCAACATAAACAATAATGATTAAATTATCCTTTTTAAGCACACAAGGATCAAGAATGGAAGCAACAAAGCCATCCTGTTGGAGAACACCAATAACATTAGTATACCATAGCTTAGATGCTTGTTTTAAACCATAAATTCCCTTCTTAAGTACCCAGAGTTTATCAGCTGGACAGGACATGCCTAAGGGTGGTCTCATAATGACTTGGAAATCAATAGTTTAATTCAGGAAAGCAGTCTTTACATCCAATTGCACAACATAATAATTATTTGCAGCAGCAAGTGCAAAAAATAACCTAATACTGTCAAACTTACACACTGGCGAAAAAGTGTCAATGAAATTGATTCCCAACTTTTAAGTAAAGCCTCTGGCCACAAGCCTTGCCTAGAATCTTTATTTCCCATTTTCTTGTTTAACAGAGAACACCCACTTTCCTGTAACTATAGGCGAGCTTTTAGGAAGAGCTTTCTTTTCAATTAAATCAAAGACATTATTTTCATACATGCTATTCAACTCATTATTAATTGCCTCAAGCCAGTTTAACTTTTGGGGAGATTTTAATACATGGTCATAGCATAAAGGAATTCTCTACTTGTTTTTATCAACCACTAAAAAAATGTTACTCACCCCACCTGTCATTAGCATATCTTTCATATCATTATTACTCATTCCTGCCTTAGCGACCATTCCAACTGGATCATATGTTAATCTTGGTAATGATTTAGAAGCTTCGAATACATTTCTGCTTGGTGTTTCTTCTGAAATGGGTGTGTGTAAAGAACCTCTACCATCCTGAATTTCCATTTGTGAAGAAGTTACAGGAACCTCACCAACACTATTCTCCCCTGTTTGTGGTGCTTCGTTATCCATGAGAAATTTCAAATCCATTTTTTTCTTTTGAGTTGAGTTGTCTGGTGGTTCTTGAACACTTGGAGTCGTTAATGTTGCATTTTCCACTGAATCGGATGAGTTTATCGCCAGGGGGTAGTCATCAGCAATAACCATGTCAGTATCAGTACTTTGTTGTTTATTCTCCCTGTTTATTGTATTAGTTGGAATCTTTAACTTAGATCTTTTACTTCCCTTTTTTGAAACTTTTGATAATTTTTTCTTCTTTCATAAATTCCCGTGGAGTTTTGTCGTTTCTGGCTCTAATGACTCTCCTGAAACCATAGTTTGGATTGACTTTGGAATTTTATTTCTATCCAGGGCAGCAGACTGAGAAAAAGATCCACTGTTTCCACCGGAACCAGAGCCTGCACCAACAGAATTTTTTGGAGATATATTAAATTCTCAATTATCCACTAATTCCTTTCCTGTATCCCAGTTATAATTAACCTTCAATGGAAAAGAATCAACAAATTTGAAGCTAGCTGTTTTGAAAATAGAATTAGTATTAAGATTGAGCATGAAAGCTATGTTTGTCGATCCAGAATATCCTAGGAAAATACAGGATACTGAATTTTCAAATATCTTTGGCGCCCTATTATCATTGTAAGAATAGGACAAACATCCAAAAACACCTAAGGGCAATTCTAATGACTTGATAACCCTTTTAATTTTCTCATAAGGCCAACCGTCTTCAGCTGCAAGATTGTTAAGTAAAAATATCAAGTGATTAAATGCAAAATTCCTATAATTTCTTGGAACATTACCAAAATGAAGAAGCTTTCTAACCATTTCACCTACTAATCTGTTCATTCTTTCAGAAAACCCATTTTGATATGAAGCATTTGCTGCAGTAAACTCTAAAATGAAACCCTCAATCGAACAAAATTGTTTCATTTTAACACTATTGAATTCATTTTCAAATCTTAAATGGACAACTTTTCTTCCTGTTAAAGAAAGAATGTTTTGAAATCTTTTAATAAGAGAAATAGTAGTATCTGAAACTTCGCTTCTGGATTGAAGAACCTTTCCACAAATAAACCTCGAAGAAGCATCAGTAATGACCAAACCATAATGATTATTGACAGGACCAAAGATATGACCATTTAAATAGTTGCCAGGTACACTGTTTCTAAACTGCTCGATTCTTTTGCCAGTAACTTTCTTAACCTCTTGACCACAAGTCGAGCAACACTTCAAACCTAAATCAACCTGAGCTTTCGAATACCGTTTGTTAAGTATATGCTAAACAACACCAGTTGATGAATGGCTGACTGTTTATGAGCATCAGCAATTTCTGAAGAGATCTCATCATTTACACTAGCCAATCCAAACCCAACATTTGAAGAATTAATATCCAATTTCCAGATACCATGAACCTTACTTTCTGTTGCAACACATTTATTGTTCTCTTGGGTAATAAACGCCTTAACACCTGAGTAGGAAACTTTTAATCCTTTTGTAGTTAATTGACCAGCAAATAACAAATTGAATCCAAAATCAGGAATATAATAGCAATTAAATATGCAACCACCTTTAAGTTGAATATCTGCAACTAAATCAGATTTGGCTTTACCACCCAATCCATGTAAAACGATATTTTTTTTCAGCAATTTGATAACCAATCTAATCTACGAGTATTATCAAACGAGGCGCCTGAATCCTAAATCCCATCATCCTGTGAAACTTCAACAGATGAACTTGCATTAAAGCCAAATGGTGCATTTTCCGTTTCTTGCTTTGGTGAAGCAGCCTCGGAATTGCCAATCTTTCAAAAATTGCTACCATGCTTCAATTTGGGGCATTTCCTTTTTATATGTTCCTGAGCTTTGCCATAATAGCAAGTAATAAATGCATGAGCAACTGTTTCATCTTCTTCACGTTTTTTGAGTTTTCCTGTTTCAACAAGTTTATAAAATGCCGCTTTGTGGTAGCTGAGATCAACAGATACAGCCTCCTTAATTATTCTAATATTATCTGTATCAGTTTTAGTGAACTCGAGAAATTTTCTTAAAAACCGCTTATATTTTTGACCTAATTTCATTAACATTGAAAACCCTGAAATTGATTTAATACCTGCGATTAGATTTTCCAAAATTTCAAGACATTTAATGAAATCTAAAATAGAAAGTGATCCAAAATTTTCAATCAAATCAACACCTAATTGAACTTATTCAAAGAGTTCCAAACCAAGAAATTTTGAATTACGGACATAAAATAATTGAAGCCCTCCAAGATTTACATTATCTCAAAACCTACTTTTCGTTAAAAGATCAGAATGAACCGTTTGAATTATAGCATTTTTAAACAAACTATAACAGCTAAGGGGTGTGTGACTATTACTGTCTAGAACCGTGGCCTTGCTGAAAACGAGGATGATTTAAAACTCCGAAAGCTTAGCAAAATAATTAACCATCCATTTCGTAAATCTAATGCAGTCAAAAGGTTTTTGAAACTCCACCTTTTTACCCAAATTCTATTTTGAAAATAATTTGCAGTATCAATAGAAACATCTTCAGAATTGGTAAACGTAATTAACTGGGTAACATAAAAAACGCTCAAGTTTGATTTCATTTCATAAGCTGAATTATTTGGAGCAATCCACTCATCTTTCCTGAATCATATTTGTACTAGAAGTGAAAACCATAGGGATAAAAATTGGAAGTCTGTGAAATTGTGTCACCAAAGCTTAATGACCTGCAAAAATAAATACTTCTTTATTTCTTAGAAGTACAAATAAAAATAAAGTAAGAACTGCTTGTAAATGTAACGGCAACACACGCACCCTAACACTAGTATTGAACAGTCACAAATGTGTTTTTTTAAAACCGCCTTATAACTAGTCGTAACTATCACGAACCCATGATGGACACTAATATCCCTGTATAATTAACAGCTTTCAATAACAGATTACAGAATATTTTTATATGTAATAATTGCTAACAAGTAATTGATTAAATAAATAAAACTTGAATACAATTATATTAATACTTAAAATATTATTATTTTAAATTACTTAGTACAATTGAAATAAGTAATAATAAATATCAAAGGTTTAATAAATGTTTAAACTTTAGAAGGAAATAGAAATAAGAAATTAATAAAGTAAAGTAATAAAGTAATTTTATATTCTTAAATGTTGTAAAGAAAATCCTTAATTTTTTATTTATTACAAATTATWTAATTACATATAGAAACAATATACAAGTATTTATGTAATTTGAAACTTCAAAGTAAAATGTRAAAAAAGTTTTTCTTTTCAATTACCCTGTAAATAATTTTGACTATTAWTTTTAGGGTTCACTTTTCACACGGACATGCTACTTGACGGTCACTCACAAATCTGTCCTAGGCTCCATCAGTTTTAATATTTTTATCCGGAATCTAATAAAAATCCAGTTAACAAATTGTTTAAAAACCTTTGCTTTCTGGCCATTTATATGGTGCCACATTTAAAAAATTTCCACTTGCGGCGTCCATGGCTAATGTGTGGCTTTCTTGTTATTTTGGTTTTTCTTGTTTACTTTTTTACAAAAGAGGTAAATGTGTGTAGACCATTAATATTTTTTCCTTAACTATGTATATTTGTTGCTGGAAAATTGACCGCTCTTATCTTTAATAAGTATTTCAATTTCTTCTACACAGGTTTACACGTGCTCGTAAAGCTCAAAATTGCTTTACGACTAAAAGCACAAAAATTGGCATTAAAGGGAGAATTATTGTCGAAATTCTAGTACATAAATGTTGAGAAAGTTCTAGCTAATTATTTAAAAGATTTTCAGCTTCTTCATCAATATTCAATATGGTTTTCAATTTTTGGTATACTTGATCGTCATCTGTATCTTCAGAACCATAAGTATAAATTGAATAGATACCATAGATACATAATAAAGCAGAAGTTGCAAAGGCAATATATCCTTTTAATGTGAATCCTAGAGGTAATGGATTAGGTTGTTTTAATTCACCAGACAAGTCTAAGAAATTTTTGGAGTTACCAGCAGCATTACCTTTGAGAGGTATATTTGATTTTTTACAACAGTTTATAAAGGATTCAGTCAATTGTTGGGATTGGGAGTTTTGTAATAACTCAGGTGCTTCAATAAGAATAATTGCAAGCCCCTGTTCTAAATGCCAATCTAAATGGCAATGGAAAATCCATGCTCCGGGATTATCTGCCTTAAATCTTAATACAACATACCCATTATTTTCAACATAAATGGTATCTCGGATTGCAGGAAATTTTGGAAAGTCACCATGATGTGATTCATTATAGGATTGAGGATTTTCATCATCAAATTTTTCAGACCTTTGAATAACTTGAAAATTATGGCCGTGCAAATGAAAAGGGTGCCTATTCTGGTCTTTATTATTTAACACAATTTCTATAATTTCATTGTGTTGTAATATGAAAGAATTTGTATTGGAGCCATATATTAAAGGATTATTGACTAAGTCTTTTGGAGCTGATAAAGCAGTTAATAAAGTTGGAATTTTGGGCTGGTTGAAAGTAATATTATTAAAAAAGGCATAATTTATACCATCTCCTAGATTATCCATGAAAAAATCTAAAGTTATTTGATAATCATAATCCTCGAATAATTCTATATTTTCTGAAGGTTTTAAATAGAAATCATCAAATGGATCTAAATCATTAACGTAATATTGATTTTGAGGTAAAGTTAAATTTTCATTATAAACAATATAATTAGTTAAATTTAACTGTAAATTAGGTGGGACCTCATCCAACATTTCTTCATCAATTATATTCATAAATCTATAATTTTGATTAGTTGAGCTTTTAGTATGAATCAAAACAGAAACTCTTTGGGCAACAGTTAAGTATATCATATTGGTTTTAGTTGGATTAACATAGGTTCCATCAATTTCAATTATAGTCATCTCATGATCTTCAAGATAAATATATTGAGATACAAAAACTCCAACATTGATTATTCTTAGAAGGTAAGTCTTATTCGGTTGAATATTCCAACTATAGTTTTGGGTATCATTCAATAAAATATTTTGGGGAATTGGTTCAGCCCCAGTTGGGTTATATCTGGATAAAAATTCCGGAGTAATTTGATCATATTGTTTATGATACCAGTCAGAAATAGATAAAGTTGTTTCATAGTCGTATTCTATATTTAATTGTTTTTCTTTTTCATAGTCATGAATTATTAGTAAACCTCTTAAACCATCAAGATATTGAGAGCCAGTATGAGAATGGTACCAATAAGTACCATATTGATTATTCAAAGTGAAATTATAAACAAAAGTTTCATTTGGAGGAATTGGACATTGGGTTATCATCTGTGCACCATCCATTAAATTAGTTCCATTTTGAAATAGACCATGGAAATGTAAAGAGGTGTCCTTATTTTCTAATTTATTTGTAAAGTGAATAATTAATGTGTCATTTGTATTTGCATGAATTATAGGTAGAGGCCATGAATTGTTAAATCCTATAACATTTTTTTCTTTTAGACCATCAGGATTTGCAGTTACCCAAGTTGCATCGAAATAGTAAGTGTGAACTTCAGCGCTGATTAATATTGGAAGTATTGATAAATTTATCAAAGATAAAAAATATAGGAACCGGGTATTGTTATTTAATCTCATTTTCTTATAACTAATGTGAATGAGGATATATATATATATATATATATGTATCAATTCAAACTTAGAATAGTTTATAATAATATTATTTCGATTTGTTGATGTAATGAGCAAATACTTCTCTTTAGTTCCCACCCAGACTTTGAATATGAGTTAACAGTTTTATAAGAAAAAACCTGATCTACAAAAACTGAATTTAAATGCAAACAAAAAAAGTAACTGTTCCTTTTATCATATAAGTATTCTATTATCATTATAATTAAAACCCATATATTCAACCCTTTTTATTCAATCTCTCAGTCCAATCTTTCAGTATAAATTTCAGCTTATCATTTTTGTTTTTCCAGTTGTGATGGAAAAGATAAAATTTGAGATATTGAATTATTGAGTTCCGAAATCTCAAAAGCGGTAATGGTTGGATTATAAGCATTTTTGTGCAGATGTGGCTAAACAGCCTTTATTATTGGGCAGAAACTATTATCGTGGCGCATCATTAGGGGTGGCGGTAAACTATGCGGAAGATGCACCCGAGATGTGCTTTCATAAAAGTCTGACATCAGCCACATAATAATATTTCTATTTTTTTTTTCCTCAAGTCTGTGGCGAGAGTTGTCTCGGATCGGATTTACCGCCTACTCTGAAATGCTACTGTAACTTCAGAAAGTAACTTTAAGAAAAAAGGAGTTCAAGCTACCAGCAAAACTGTAAACAAAAATAAGCCCATACAAAAATTATATTGTTGCCCACTAACACAATACGATAAAAAGTCAAATACAAATATTATTAAACAAGTAAAGAATTAAAAAGAATWTGAAAATAAGAAAAGAATATAACTATTTCTCAAAATTGATGAATATGATCTTAATGGTTATCATAGAACTTTTTGAAAATAAAAGTCAATAATGTATCGGTTTCAAATTGAACCATACCATTGAATACTTCAATAGTTGGTTTATTTTCATATTGGTACTGTAATAAATCGTCTAAAGTTATTTTTATAACCGCGTTGGGAATAATATTTTTACCATTATTATTACCAATTCCACTTATTCCTGAAGTTCCAATAATTATTTCATTACCACTATTGAATTCAATTTCGATCAAAAATATTCCTATTTCATCTGATGAAAACATAAAGTTGATTCTATTTAACTCCATTAAACCACTTCCAAACTTTATTGTTTTAAGTATTTTATGTTCATAAAGATATTTTCCACTATATTTGAAGCTTCCAAACTGTGGAATTTTTCCTGTTTCTTTAAGTAATCTCTTTTGATATAAATATTGCTTATTAAACAATTTCATTAACTTATTTTTTTTACCTATAAATAAGTTATCTTCCGGTTTTCTTTGTAACGTTAACATAGATTTTTCAATATAATCGTTATAAACTTTTAACAAGCTTTTCAAATATTCTTCTTTTTCCTCCAATCCTTTTATTGTTTGTTTAATTAATTTAATCTCTTTTTCTCTTTTCAATCTTTGGTTATGTTTAGTTTTAATATCAAAAGCAATTTCATTTAATAACCTCTGAAAATTGTCTTCCCTATTAACCTTTCCTATTGAGTCTAATTCAAGAATTCTTTCTAATGCTAAACATTTCAAATCATGAAATGAAATTCTACTCAAATTAACACCTAATGAGCCTTGTTTATCTTTGGTATAAATACTTTTATCTAACTTTTCATTCAGTTCATCGCTAATAATCTCTTTAAATTTAATTTCATCAACTCTACTAATTTTTTTAACTAATAACTCGTAAACATTTTCTGCTTCTTGAACTCTCATTATATAAAGTATGCATCTTTTGGCTTGAATTAATAAAGTATTAGTTTTCACATCATTGTTACTAATGTCTGTTGTCTCAGGATCTAACATTAGTCTAAATTCCTTTGATCCAATAATTAGTCTTAAATCTTTTGAATTTTTACTTAACTTTGCAATTTCAATCACATACTTTTTAAGTATATCATTCTCAACTCCATCTATATTTGATTTGGAGGTAGAATTGAAATCTGGGCATATAATTGAAGCATTATCTTTTATTAACTCAAATATTGTTATCATATCCTTGATCTCAATTAATAGAGTTGGTTTTCTGTGGGCGATAATATCATCAAAAACTGTCATATTATAAACTGCTTCAACATCATCCACCCCTTTGATTAAGCTCTTAAGTATTTTTTTCACTCTTTCATTTAATGAATAAATAAATTCATTTAAAGGTTGTAAATAAACGTTTTCAATTCCAAATGGCTTCATGGAAAATACTTGGCAAATTACTATTGAAATTTCCCTTAAATTTTCTTTTAAGCTTTTACTTATTAGCACTTCTAGACCAAAATTTTCTGGTGATTTTAATACCATATTTAAATAATTTTCGATGAATATATTACCAATGAGCCCTAAATGAGTTTTTTCGTTACTTGTGGGAAATTTTTTAATAGAATTTTTGTAGATGGTATAGCAAATACACCTTATATGCAAAGGAAAAAAATCATTCAAATCCTTTTCGGAATTCAAGCTCTCTTTAAGCTTTTGTTCTATGATACTTACAAGAATATTAGTTAATTCTCTTAGATGCTGCATGTTGTTAACGAATTTTGTCCTGATCACAGGCTGCTGAATTATCTCTTCAACAGTAAGTTGTTGATTTGCTATTATTTTTTTACCTTTCTTTTTGCTTTCTTCAATCAAAAAGTTTTCGTAGATTTTAATAGGGTTATATTCAAGTGATATATTCTCATAACTTGAAACATGAACCACAAAATCTTGTGTTAATCTTCTTAGTTTCTTCTTTTGATAGAGGCATGAATTGAATAAAATTATTAACCTACTAATAGAAAAGTTAAAACCAGGAATAAATTCATCAATATACTTTACATTTTGCTCAAAAATCGTGTCAATTATTTTGATCATCAATCTTACAAACAAAAACTCCTCTCTTTTAGGAACAATTTGTTTTTTGTTATGCAACTGAGTTGAGGAATATGAAGACCTAGAGCTACCTAAAATTATCTCTATGTCTTTAAAAATAATAAACTTATCTAGACTAAAGATTTTTAAAATGTATGTCTGCACTTCCTTTTTACTTTTGATCAAAGCTTCTAGCTGATCTCTTTTGATAACCTGTTTTTGACGAACAAATTTTTCAACTATTCTAGCTAAGTAAACAGGTTGTGTTTGCAATATATAAAATAAACTTTGATAATTTTCTATTATAGTTCTTGTAGATTTGTTAAGGCTTGTGATATCAATCAACCCAACATTCGGATTAGGAGAATTTACTTTATAGCCTTCATACCCATTTCTTCGCAATTTTGTCAATTCATCCAAAGTCATTTTATTTTTAACCAATAGGTTGATTTTAACATCCAATTTAGCATTGATTTCTTCATATTTTTTGATGGAAACTGTTTTAAATTTTATTTCTTGTCTCAAATTGCTTAAAATCATTTCTTCTTGGAAATCTTTTTCAGTGTCATTCAATAAATGTGCGTAATTTTTGACAATACCCAAAGGTGGATTTTCCATCATAATTAGTTTTTGATAGGAATTTTGTGCGTTTCTTGATCTAATATAATTTTGAACTATAATAACCTTATCGACATTTGTTTGATAGTAATCTAGCATTGCAATGAACTTTTTTCTCAAAAAACCGGCTCTTATGATAGCTTGTAGCTGGATAATCCCATGGGTACAGAATTGCAATTCTTCAATAATTATTTCAGTCTTGTACCTAGAAAGTAACCCTTTTATTAAAGATTGAATATTGATGCATGATTCTTGAACGCTATGTGACTCTATTTTTATATGAAAGTTGAGTAGTAAACTTCTACAGGCTCTTCCTCTTATCAAAGCAGTTAGGTCACCCAACTTTGCTTCATTGACATCTATTGTGTCAAGAATAAAATTCAAATGTTTCCTCAAAATTGCACCCCTAGAAATGCTTTGAAGCTCAATTATTGATAAACCAGATTTTTCTAAGTTGCAATCAATACTTTTGAATCTTGAACCAATTAAAGTCTTTCTAATTATACTTTGAAGTAATAAGGTCTTTTCTGTAACATCAGGAGAATGAATAAATGCCCTCATTTTAGAAACTCTTGAACGTGTCAAATTTGACCTAATTTTGGATTGAATTTTTTTGATAGATGAATCTGCAATCATATCTATGTAATTTAGTTTATTCGTAATACTTTTTTTAGTATTTCTATATCGAACTATACTTTGAATTTGAATAATTCCCCAAATAAATTTGTTCAATAGATAATGTTTTACCATTAATTCATTTCGGACACAATTTCCTTTAATGACTGCTTTTAATTGGCTGAAAGAATCTGCTTGTGAATGAATAATCTGATCTCTTTCAATTTTAGTTTTAGATGCTAAAATTAACCTTATTCGGGATTGAAGTCTTGTTATTGACTTTATAAAATTAGCATTGCCAACTATGAAATCTTTCTGATTTTTCATTAGGTAAAGTCTGAAGAGATTTCCTCTGATTTTGCTCTGCAATGATACTATAGTTTCATACGGATTATGTCGAAGTACCTTTTTACGTAATTTTTTAAGGTATCTCCTAKTTAACTTTGATCTAATAACAGATTGAATATCAACCAATAATGGGGTTATTTTCTTTTGGAATTTGAGTTCTTTAAACTTCTTTGAATTTCTAAATTGGAATGAACGGATGATAGATTGTAAATGTAAAATCTCCCCTTCAAAACTCAATAAAATTAATTTATTCACAAACATTTTATATCGAAAAACAGAGCCTCTGGATAGAGCTTGAAATTTTATGATATTGTTGATGCAAGTATCAAGTTCTGTTTCACCTATATCATTTATATCTTCACTGCTTTCTTGTTCAATTTTGGATTTTTCTTGAGTAGAGATTTGTAGTCCTTGTTTTTCTACAAGATTCAATCTCTCTATTTCCTTTCGACATTCAACTTCCATTGCTTTCTCTTCGTTATAAGGAATTTCCTTAATCTCAAGTTCTTCTTGAAAAGAAACACTTTTTCTTCTGGGTCTTGAGAGCGATTTTTTTGTATCAGTTTGAGATGTAATAAACGAATTGAAATTACTCAATTTTGTGTTTGAGCTTTCAAGAATTTTTTGTGAATTCTGAATTTCATCCTCAGTAAAATCCAATTTTCCTATCAAATTATTCATTTTTGGGGTATTGAAATCTTGAAAGTTAACAAGCATATAACTTAAAGCATGAATACAAAAGATAACTTTTGGAATATTTTTCTTGTCATATAGATCAGTTAGTTCAAATCTAAATAAATCCGGCATTCCAAGAATATCCAAAAGCTTGAAAAAGCAGTTTATATTTTCAGTATGACGGAATTGAAGATTTTTTGAAGAAGGAATTATTCTTTTAACAAGACTTGGACTGATTTTTTTAGTTAATTTGGCTAATATCACACCATCCCTCAAAGCATTATTAGTTAGCTCGTACTCCGAAGGCAAAATTTCATCAATCAAATTTTCAATCCATTCTTTAGCTTCGGCAATTCTACAAAGATATTCATAACCCTGGAGATCAGTTCTTTGATGATCAAACAAAAATGGATTTAAATCGCAAGGATCTATATCATTGGATATAGTAAGTTTTTTTCTACCTTTCATACCAACCACATCAACATCCATCTCAAAATTATATTTATCATTTGGAATTTTAGACAACCTTTCTGGAGAAGACACTAGAATGTTGTTCACAAAGGAAAGCTGTCTTTTGGGAAGAGTTTGAGTTTCGTATTTAGCAGAAGAGGAAGCATTATTCTTTAAGCTTACGAAGCTTTTCGACAAGTCAGAAACCWTTGGTGTAGAGGACCTAAGAGTAGAAGGCTTATTTTGAGCTTCGCCTATACTATCACTGGAACTTTCCTTTGAAGTCGAAGTGTTTGAAATCAATGACGAAGAGGATGATAATTTATTTGATAGAGATCCAAAATCAGTCTTAATAGTAGGATTATCTACTATATTAACTTTTGTTGAAACCTTCAAAGGAAAAGAGCGAAGTGATGAAGGAGAAGAATTCTTCAAAGAATTTGAAGATTTGTTGAATCTTTTGATAGGGCTTGGGGTTCTTGTTCGATTTGGACTCCTGAAAGATGACCTAGAATCYAGTGTAGTTGTTTGACTGTCGCTGAGATTATTTATATTATTAAGATATCTGGAAGTTATACTGTTTGTTTTTGCAGGAACCATTTTCTAACTGTAGGTTTAACACAAAAAGATTGTTTTCTGGATCTTTTTTCTCAAAACTGTAAATTACTTAGAAAAGTTTCCTTCTTTAGAACCTTAGAAATCTGCATATAATATATTTTTAATAAAGTTTGATTTAAGTATTAACTCAAAATTTTATGTTAAAGGACCACTACGTACTTTAGAGCAAAGATAAAACACATAATTGACTTTTGTTTGTCTGGTTTGATAGCGAAAACATTATCTCATATTCTTACGAAAAAATAAACAATTAAAAGACTTCTCCTAAAAGGGATAGAAGTAAACATTAAAGGTACTCCCATAAACATGGATTCTTTAATTAAAGAAACGTGACGGAACCAATTTTTCTAGAGAGTTTTTCAATGAAGCTTAAATAAACTAGTAAACTTAATGTCTACGTTCTTTTGATCAACTGTACTACATTTCTACTCGCCGGAGGGTTAGAATGTACCTAAGTAACACTGCAGTGTCAAATTTAATTTTGACCATTTAATTTACATAAAATCATTTAAAATATTAATCGTTAATTAAAGGATGCAAAAAATAATTGAAGGTATCATGTAGGTGGTTCTTGATTTAGCTTGCTTAATTGTTCTTTAGCGCTCAAATTTAGAATCTCCACATATTCTGCAACGCTTGACAATAGCTCTGTGGGCGTCATCAATGCTTCATCTCCAAAGTCATTTATCCAGGTACTATCAATTGAACCTCGTTCTTCATCAAAACTTRTGGATCTACTCTCAATAAATCCATGAGCCTCTTCAGGTGACAAATCAACATATGTACTACTAGATTTATCTAGATCGTCAATTATGGGCTTTTCATTATATGTTTCAACAATATTTCCAAAATGATTTTCCACCAAATGATCAATCACTGGCCATCCATATGCATTAGAAAATCTTCTCCGCACAATAATGTTATTGTGAGCATCTGGTTTGAGCTTTACCAAAACTTTTCTCCATGTCATTCCTTTATGCCATTCAAGCGCTATTGCTTCTTCTAATTCTTCAGCGTTGTCATAATTTATTTTATCCAGTTCCTTTCCATTATTTGGCTTTTTCTTCTTTCTTTTTCTGTTTTTTTCTTTTAATAAATCTCTCTTTATTTTAAGATACCTAATATCTTTTTCAGTATACAATCTATCATGAATTATAACATTTTCTCTACTTTTAACATCAGTTAAAAACTTTTTTGTTGGTAATGTAGGCAAAACAATTGATGCTGCACTTTCTATAAGGGAAGCTTTCGGAAGCTCATTTTCAGKCTTATTGTTATTACTGATATTTAGCCTACTACTTTGAGGAAATATCCAAGATGTTATTGCATTTTGTAGTGGCCCAACATTCATGATTCCATAATCTAATTTACTTTTTTTGGTCTCAACTCTCTTTCTAGGGAGCAAATAATCATTTTTATTTTCGTTAGATTCGATAATGGTTTCGTTTTCTTCTACTGGTGAGATATTTTTATCATTCTTAGTTCTAGAAACAATCTTTCCTTTGGTTGAATTCATACTATCGCTTGCTTTACCTGGAGAGTAAGATAATCCGTTTGAAGTGTTGGGAAATAATTTGAGCTCATCGTTATTAGAATCTTCTTCATATTCACTTTCAGGAATAATCTCTTCTTTTTTGATTTCTTCTGGTAATTTTATTGAATCATAGTCTAGGAATAACAAAGAAGAAGTTCTTAGAGGAACAATTCCATCATTTACTGCATTTGCATATACAGTTCTGTTTACAAATTTCTTCAATACTCTATGGGCTGCACCGGTTGGTAACAATAATAGTAACGGCTTTTTATGATTAAACTCGGTCAATTTCAACCCTAAATCTTGTCCAGTTCTACCAACAATTCCAAAGTTTAGAGCAATATTAACATAAGAAGGTTGATCAATATTACTCAATCCTAACAAAGGAGATGCTAGAGTTATGAAATTAATTGGCTTCACTTTAATGAAAAAAAAAGGATAATTTCTCTCAATATAGGCGATAGCAAACGTTTGAACAAGTCCACCTAGTGAATGCCCAATGAAAGAAATTTTAGAAACATTGGGGTATTTTCTAATATATAAATCATTAATAATATATTCAGCCAACCTACTTCCTAGAAATTTTATTCCCTTTTCTGTTTTGCAAACGTTTTTTTGATAACCCTTAACTATAACATTTTCTCTTGTGTTATTTGAAATAACTTTATCGATTTGTTCCTTTAAATAAAACATATCCGCGCCAACGTTAGAATGTAATCCATGGGTTAAAATCACCAAATGTAATGGTTTTGATTCAATTGGCTTAGGTATATTCCATAGATCTTTTGAATCCTGCCTAATAACTTGAAGACAACCCGCATTTGCATCTACGAGTATTTCTTTATCTAAACACAAACCGCTAGAATTTTTGACTTTATAAGAGGAATGTAAATTTTCTTTAAGGTCAGACAATAAAAGCTCGAAAGATATTGAGCCTGATTCAGAAAATATGATCTGAGACACGATATCAATCACCCATACATAATTCTTTTTGATGGTATGACAAGAAAGCTCATGAGTTAAAAACTGACTGGGATTCAAATTCGGTTCGAATTTCGGTTGATCTGCAGTGATATATTGAATAGGATTATTATGATTATACTCAAATGGTTTGATATCAATATAAAGAATATAAGGTCCCATAAGAAAAAAAGCTTTCATTGGAAGAAGTTCTTGATTTTTTATCCTTAACCAAATAGAAGAAGAGGTAAAATTATCTATGATTTCATCCCCATAAATACCTACAGTATGATCTTTTGTGTAATTGCAATTTGAATTAGTTGAAGTTGAAGTTGAATGCTTTGAACTTGCAGAAGGAGAATAGCTTATAATAAACCGCTGTAATTGGCCAACCTTTACTGATCCTCTATACTTGTATAGTAAAACATTGTCAGTTGCTGCTGAAGTTACGCTGCTCATTATTTTTGATTTATCTGTAATTGGTTTAGGAATAGATTATTATGATTATATTTTGCTTTGAAGTCTAGAAGAAGTGGAATTTTGCTATCAATTGCCGCTCTTTTTTCAGGTCCAACAGCAATTTATTTTGATATTAATTTGAGACCGGGTATGCGGGTGGCCTTAATTTACTCAAACCTTTTCATTCTTTACAATAACGCAAATAAAAAAAATATGAAAGAACTTTTGACATGGCTAACAATTAAAAGAGTCACTTATTTTGATCGCATATTTTCTTATTCCACGAAAAGTAATAGAGCAAAAGATACTAACTAGTATTTGTTGTCGATAATAGCTAATAAAAACTACAGACAATGCTTAAAAAAAAAAAATTTTAGAATTCCCTTTATTTTTCGAAGACTCCTATGCTCAGAGAGAAGCAACTTCAAAACGGGTAATTGGCTCTTTAACTGTTTCACATATTACACTTATTTGCATGTGGAATAATTATATTCAAAACTTAGTACTAATGATAAAATTATTCTTTTATCATTTCATTTGTTCAAGACATTTATTAAAGGTATATAAATAGTTAGGGAAACCTCTAACTTTCATATAGACCATCTATACCATTTTCAAGAGCAATGGCTGCTGTTTCTGCAACCATTTTTAAGTATTCTTTGAGTTTACTAACTCTCATAAAATCTTCATAATACTTAAACTTTTCATCAGCAACCAAATTAGCAAGAAGCAATGCCTTTTTCAAAAATATTTCATTGGAAAATCTTGAATGAACAAGAATTCTATGTAAACTCATAATTAAGTATGGAATATAAAATGTCTTGATATTTTGAAGAATTTTTTTGTCTTCAATATCTAGCATAGAAAAATATTCTGGCCTATTCAATAAATTTGATAAGAAAGACTTAATTAATATTTCAATAGGCTGAATTATTTCGTTGGTTATAAAATTATGTGTTACGGAAGAATGCCAGACTCTTGAATCTTCTTCTGGGTTTAGATCGTAGCTGAGAATATATTTTTCATATTTATCAAACAATAAGAGTGATTTGGTAATGAAATTATCATACTGCRATAATTCCAATTTGAGTAAGTTAAATTCAATTAACTCCTTATTTTCTACTTCAAGTTGTTGATCGAGATTTTTCAAAACCATTTCACTATCAGCTTCTTTGATGATTTTTCTGAAATTATGTCTTAAATAAAATTCCTTTATAGATCCCACATGACCAATTAATAAAAATCTTCTGAAAAGTGTCACAATCGCACCAACAGCTTCAATATTCATATCATTTAATAACAACCACTCAACATTTCTGAAAAGATTCTTATCAACTTTAGAAACTTGAAAATCAATGGTAATTCCTCCCATATTATCAAAAACATCCATTGAGTAGAATTTTTCAGTTTTTTCAAATGATCTTCTAACAGTTTCTATTATTATGTTCTTAAAATCATTAATTTTGAAAAATCTTGTGGACAAGTTTATTAGAGCCTTTTTTGTTTCAAGATTATAGATTTTTGATAAGAAGAATGAATAAATTTCACTTCTTAATGAATTGTCAGTGATAAAGTTAATATAGTTAGGTATTAATAGAAATTGCTTTAATGCAAACAAATTTTTAAGATATAAAATTATTAGATTATTAGAATTTAAATTTGAAATAATTGTAGGATCTATTATTTTTGAAAAAATAGATATATGAACAATCATTCGTAGTAAATTAATTTCAGGAGACGTAGAGGTATTGATAGGAATGTATGTCTCATCATCATATTCGTATTCATCATTATCATAATCCAAAGATAAATTATAAGCCTGATCCTCTAAGAATGATTTAATTAGTTCATTAGTTTTATTTAGAATGACAGAACCCATTAGTATTCTCAAACTGTTTTCACTTTGACTTTGAATATCTTCTGTTGATGGTAAATTAGATAAAAAGTTTAATATGTCAGAAAGATTATGAAAATTTAAAGAGTTAGGATCATTACCGTCAGATATATTTATAAATAAGTAATTTAAATATATTAATAGATGGGATTCCCAAGTTTTAGAAAGCTTTAAACAGCTCTGAATATTTGTTCCAGAAAGAAAAGAATAAATGGCACTTTGATAAACATTTGAACTCTTCTGATCCGATAAATGATACAACGAAGATCTCCAAAGTTTTTGATCTTTGACGCCAGAGGTAAAATTAATATTTATATGTAAACTTGTATCTTCTATGAAATAATTATCAATTATTGGATCAGAATATTCATTGACTCCTAGTAGAATTATATATATAGTCCAGTTATTTGTTTCCTTGCATAATTTTAAAGCTTTATCATAATTTCTTAAAAGAATGAGATTATATAATTGATAATAAAAATTCAAATCAGCCTCATCATCCAGTGGATGAACTGATTTGTGTTGTCTAAAAGGAGCATCATAATCCAAGTTAGATACTATATTATTATTAATCGAAGATGAATTTGTAGTAGAATTTGATAGAGACTTTAATAACAATGGATTAGGCTTATTTCTGAAAACAGTATTAGTTGAGTGAAATGACAAATTGGATGAATTTAACTTAATGGAATTTTCTTGAATTGTAAGTTTTGTATTGAACCATTTTGAGTCAGCATTTACTTTTTTATTAATCAGATTTTTTACATTTCTAGTAGATAATAGACCATTTGGATTATTTTCTTTTAGCCAATGCATAACTAACCAAATTATATTAAGGTCCTTATAATTAGATTGTAACAAATTATGTTTTTTACTTACCAATGAATTAAATGATTTAAAGTCTATCAATTTAGAAGGTGTAGCATCAGTGTTTATAGCTGGCTCTGAATACCTAWAGCTTGTCAATAAATCTAACAAATGCCAAAACTTAGCTTCTAAATCCCAATTTTCAAAAGACTTAAACTCATTCAAATGAGGTTCATCATGTATCTCTGAATTTGATTTACCTATAAAATTCATTAGATCAAAGCTTGATTTTGAGATAACATCCAAGGCAATGGAAGATGAAATTGATTTAAACGATTTTATTAACGTGAATGGATCATCATAATTGGTGAAAGCAGATTTATACTGAGACTCTTGTTGTTGTTGTACAATATTTAATTGAAATTTTTTTAATTCAGCAGCAAACTTCGAAACAGCTACAAGCTCATATTCAACATTCAAAGACTTGCTGAACTCAGAATTTGTCGAACTTTCAATCTCCATTTAAGAAGTTTTGTTATATCCAATATTATAATAAATGGAACTCTTTGATTCTTGAATTAATTGTGAAGCTCAATTCTTTCAAATCTTTCCTAATTAATATTTTATCTGATAACAAACTAAGCTACAGAAGTATYACAGGTAAATTTGAAAACAAAAACACAATCTCAAACAATAAAAGCAGGGTAACCGCATAAAGCAGTAATGTCACATGGTAACATAATTTTGAACAATTTTCGATCAACGGTGCTTTTCCATTATCAAAAAAAAATTCGTATTTTTAGGTTTGCTTATAATCAAAGTAACGTTAAGATATTTAACGTTGGAACCACTAAACTGGTTTTTGAAATGAATCTAAAATAACTTAAACCCTCTTTTGCTCCAATATTTCTTGTATGCCACTATTAAAAGCACAACAGATATAAAAGTAGTAAAAATGGCAGAAATAAAAACATATATCACCTCAAAGCTTTTATATTGATCGTAAATCTTTCCATACAATAACCCAAATAATATTGCACTTATTGCTGGTGCAATCATAAAACTACCCCAAGATGAACCTAACAATTCAACACCCCAAATTGAAGCGATAATTGTTGGAACAAGGGTAAAAATTCCACCATATGAAATACCTATTAGACTTGAAATCCAATTGAAAATAGCACATTGATTTTCTAAAGATTCATTAAAATAGATCAATCCACTTAATGTGATATTTGCTACAATTGAGATTATTAAACAAAAAGCTAATAACCAGACTCGGCAAATTCCTTTTTTAAAAAACATTTTATCTGGTGAAGAATATGACAAGTAATCTGAMATCAATCCCATCAATAGTCTTATTAATGTTGAAAAAACAGAAAATAAAGAAAGCTCTGTTGATATATATATAGTATTAGTCTTAGAATGAAAGAGATCATGCTCACCACCTTCATTTATAAAATTGACAATTGAGCCTAAATTAGTAATAAACATCTCTAAAGGTCCAACACATAAAAAAAATGACCAAAATAAAATATGAGCAGAATAATCCTTTAAAAATTTTTTATATCTAATAGTATGAGATGTCTCATTTATAGAATCTACTTCTGTAATCAAACTATCATTATCCATATAATTAATCTCGTTTTCAGTGTCTGAACCTAATAGCGACTCTTCCTCTGTTATATTTATAGAATTAGGATCATGTCCCTGTTGTTGAATATAACTAAATTGTTTGAGAATTGTTACTATACAACTTGCAAAGTAAGAAAGAAATCCGATTAGAAGATAGAGAATAGCTAAGAATCTGAATACTCTATGAGTATTTAGCTGATTTTCTATTTTAAAAAATGATTGTCTAAAAATAAACCCCCCAATAAAAACAGATAAACCGTAGCAAGTTATTGGAACAGATATAGTAATACCCTTCTTATCACTAACATGAGCACAAGATAGTAAAGAAGAAAAGTATAAGCTTGAAGATCCACATCCAACTAAAAAAAAAGCCATTGTCATGACCCAATAACTTAAACCTGTTGAAAAACATATGTCGCAAATAGAATAACCTATAGTCAATGTTATGAAAGCCACTAAAGATAAAATCACTGTACCATATAAATCTGCCAAATAACCCAATAATGGTAATGGAAGATATAACCCAATTGTAGAAGCACCTCCAATTATATTAATTTGAAACTGATTGTAATTAAGCACATTTATGAATGAACTTGTATATAAGCTGAAAAGATTTGTGAAACCAGCACATAGACAGCATGAAATTGAAATAGCAAAGCATATATTCTTTAAAAGGAATTCCCTTTGATTTAGTTTGTTTAAAACATGTCTGACTGGTTTTGTCAAAATTATTTCTAAAAATGAAAGCTCTATCATATCAATATAAAATTATTGAATAGCAAATTGTGTGATAATTTTTCTCGATGGCACAAGAAGATTTTCAGAAGAATAAATTTTTCAGATATTTGATATGATATTATCATATCATTGGAGTAAAACCAATAAAAGTTTTCTTGAATTATATCAGACTTATCAGACTGGATTCTACTAAATAATCTTTCACAATTTTTTTATTTAATGAGGTCAATTGAATGAAACGCTACTTGAGATTTTGGATTCGAAAAATTTGATTCATAGTTTGTATTAAATTAAAGAAAAATATCATTCAAAGTTGAGCTAATTTGAATATTATGTTATTGCGTTTCAAAACTATTTAATAGTCATCAAGTTAAATTGGCCGTGTAGTTAAAATAAATTTCTTATTCTAAATACAACATCACTGTATCCCCACCAGTATCAATAAAGCTTTAGTTTTTTAAAAATGTGTTTTTTACAATTATAATCAATGCTCCTCAATGAAGTTTACGACAATTAGATTTACCTTAATTTTATCGTCATTTACAAACTTTCTGTCAGTTAGATTGATGATTCCAAGAATGTTTTTTTCAYATCTTATTTTAAGGATCACATTAAGAATTTTCTGATATGTTACTTTTTTTTAGTTAAGAGCTTGAACAAATCGATTTTTTGCCATAAATTATTAGCTCTATCAAAACTATATTTAACTTTATTTTTTAGCTGAGCTAATTATAAGACTAATCTTGAAAAAAAAAAACTTCATTTTTCTCAAGGGGTAAAAAATTTATATTAAAAAAAGTTCTTGAAAGTTAGTTTTGCTTTCAAGAATATTTTTTTCTCAATTTATTGGAGATTTTTGTTGTTTTCTGTTTAAAAATTTTGTCAACGGAAATTGAACTACTACAAATTTATATCACTTTTCTTGAAAGCTCTCGCTCAAGTATTTGATACATTTTGTTAGCCAGCCATATTTGAATGAATATCTTTTTCCATTTTTTTTTTTTTTTTTTTTTTTTTTTTTTTTTTTTTTTTTTTTTTTTTTTTTTGACTCTTATTGAAAACAACTAGCGTTTTTTGTTTCATTTTAATTCACTTTCAGGCCAAGTTTTTTTATCTTCAAGAAATGTTTATATCTATATAAAGAAAAATTCATTAAATCTGCGCACGATTGGATTTAGTCTCTGTTCTTTTAATACATCTTTAATTTTATTGATGGTCTAGAATTAGCTCTTTGAATGAAAGTAAATTTGTCTTGAAACTTATAAACAAAGGTCTTCATAATATTTTCTAAGGAAATCTGAGAAAGCTTTTGTGTATATGCATTTTTTTCATTTTATTAAAGTATAAAATATATATATGAACTACAGTAATAAAAGTAGAAAGTTTACAATTATTTATTTTGCAATCATTTACTTTGTATTTTGAAAAGGATACAGTAATTTGTACCTTAAAATATACAGTGCCTTAAACTAGTAATAATATTTGAATTACTTAAAATTAGGAATTTGTAGCCTCTTTATACTGTATATTACAAGTTATTGATACTACTACAATATTAATAAAAATCAAAAAAAAGAAATGATAGAATAGAGTATAAACAATAAAGTACAGAATTTCATAATATCGACTTGCATTAAATACGAGGATATGTATTCAATGTGCTACAACGATTCAATAATAGAACAATGAGTTGATTGAGCTTGAATTTAGATTGTAATGAAATGAAACAGATCAAATATTCAGCTCTTTATCTCAAACCACTTTAATCTGGTACATATATCAGTTACGAAGTTAGTAAGTTCTTTATTCTTATTTAAATTTGTAGCAAAACTATTTCACAAAACAATCAAATGACAATTTTTTCTGCAATAATTATGAAATTACCTCCACACCTTTTTTACTGAGCGCTCTATTTTAAAAGAAAGATGAAGCTGATATTTTCTTTAAAGTCATTTTGTAAGACTTGAAAGGCTTTTAGGCTTAAACTATTTATTATTTCTACGCAGAACATTTTTGTGCAAAACTGATTTTAACCTAAACGACTTTCAAATAGATATACATAATTTTTACTTATAATATAATTTTAAAACTATTGTTTTCTCAAATGCTAGTTCAGGTAAAATTAACTTCTTTTATTTAATACCCTAATCGTTATTTACTCAGTAATARTAATCATAATTGCAACTAAAATTATGATCACAAAAATTAATCCATTTCACTAAAGAATAACTGTCGGATACACAAATAAGAAGCTATACCAATGAATCATATCTGCAATCTCTCCTTTATTAATTTTCATTCAATACAATAAAACGATGTTTTTTTAGAAATTTGAAGCCCTAAGTGAAATAATTTATCTTTATCTGAATTCTAATTACTGCAAGCTTATTACTAAGTCGCACTTAACTTTATTTTAAGTTGTTAAATAAAAGAAAGATAAAAAGTATTAACATTTGAAGATTTCAAAATATCAATGAACTGTTATTATTCAATATATATTTTGCCTAAGCTCTTAATTGAGAAACAAGGAGTTTGAGCAATAAAATGAATAAAGATATTAATAGATCTATTGAACATTGAGTAATTAATATTTCCATAGCATTTTGTATTCTTATAAATATGTAAAAGTTTCTTTGCTGAATCTGAAATTTTTTCTTTATTTATAAAACCTTTTTCGATTAACAATAATTTGAAAATTATACAAAACATTTTAATCAATTTCTATTTCTTTGAATTGAAATATCAATTCAACCACCCCAAATCATTCATTAAACTTCACTTTTTTAATACTTAAATGAGCAGCTCAAATTCAAAAAGAAATACTGTTCAGTCAGAATCTGGAACTTGGATTTGCCCTTATTGTTTAGAGAGAAATTTATATATTTCTAAAAATGATGGCCATAAAATAGGAATAAAGCTTTTTATGTGTGAAAACTGTTGTCAATTTAATGCAATTACAACTTAAAATAATCGAGAACCTTTTCCTATATGTAATTGTTCAAATTGCAATTCATCTGCTTCTTCAATTCTTTCATTTCTTACATGTTGCCTTCATMATTTTCTTTTATTTTATTTGCTATTTTGAATCGCTTCTTTCATTTCTATTATTTCATTCCCTGGAGTTATTTACTTTTCACAGTAGGATAAAAAATATTTAACTTTTTATTCACTTCAAATATCAAAAGTCAAAAAAAAAATACATGACATTAACACTTGTTTTTAAATTAGTATTTCTATATTACTTTCTCAATAAATAAAGACTAGCTATTATCTGGTTTTTTGCAAAAATAAAATAATAAAAATAAAATAAATATAATAACCCCATTGTTAATATTGATAAAAAATATCTTGATGATAAAACCCAGCAATAAAATCATTGAAACCACTAAAAAATAGGATTTTCTAAACTTTTTTTCCGCGTATTTTCACAGAACCCAAGTCCGGCCGGGTAACAACTTTCAAATTTTTGCCTCTGAAGAATTTCAGAAGATAACAGAACTAAATTAATAAACGAACAAATCTATTACTATTGAAAAATTAGTAAACTATCTTTTTAAATTGAATAATTGGGAATAATTATATTTGATCAACAAAACATATAAATAAACATGTCTTCAATCCAATTATTAAATCCCAAAGCAGAATCAATCAGAAGAACCCAGGCACTACAAGTCAACAGCGCCGCTGCTCAAGGTTTACAAGATGTTTTAGCTTCCAATTTAGGACCTAAAGGAACCCTTAAGATGCTAGTTGATGGTGCTGGAAATATCAAACTAACAAAGGATGGAAAAGTATTATTAACAGAAATGCAAATACAGCACCCAACAGCTGTGATGATTGCTAGAGCTGCTGCTGCTCAAGATGAAATAACTGGCGACGGAACCACCACAGTTGTTTTATTGGTAGGAGAATTATTAAAACAAGCAGAGCGTTATATTTTGGAAGGTGTACATCCAAGAGTTATATCTGATGGCTTTGAAATTGCAAGAGCCGAGTCTCTTACCTTTTTAAACCGTTTAAGAATTGATAAAAGCAAAGATACAACTGGGAAATCATTGTTAGAAGACAGGGAATTGCTTTTACAAATTGCTAGATCTTCTTTATCTACTAAAATCAATGATGATCTTACTGAAGTTTTGACTCCAATTATTACTGATGCTATTTTATCCATAGTAAATCCGGATGCACCCAAATCATTAGATTTACATATGGTTGAAATAATGACACAACAAAGATATACAACAAAGGATACAAAATTAATAAGAGGTTTAGTACTTGATCATGGTGCCAGACATCCAGATATGCCAAAATACCTTGAAAATTCTTTTATTTTAATTTTGAATGTTAGTCTTGAATATGAAAAAACTGAAGTTAATTCTGGCTTTTATTATAGTTCTGCCGAACAAAGAAATAAGTTAGTTGAAAGTGAAAGAAAGTTTGTCGATGATAAATTAAGGAAAATTGTGGATTTGAAAAATGAAGTATGCACCCCAGATAACAATAAATCTTTTGTAATTATAAATCAAAAGGGAATTGATCCTATGTCTTTGGATATTCTAGCAAAGAATAATATTCTTGCTTTAAGAAGGGCCAAAAGAAGAAATATGGAGAGGTTACAGTTAGTAACAGGTGGGGAGGCACAAAATTCTGTCGATGATTTATCTCCTAGTATTCTCGGGTTTGCAGGTAARGTTTATGAAGAAACTATAGGTGAAGAAAAATTCACATACGTTGAGGAAGTTAAGAATCCAAAGTCAGTTTCTATATTAATCAAAGGGGCCACTCCACATGCTTTAAATCAAACCAAAGATGCAGTTAGAGATGGCTTAAGAGCTGTAAGCAATGCAATAAAAGATTCTTCTGTCGTACCTGGTGCTGGAGCTTTTTTTCTTTCTTGTTCTGATTATCTCAATGATAACTTGAATAAACTTTCAAAAGGTAAAGGAAAGGCTAAAATTGGGATTAAGATTTTCAGTGAGTCTTTATTAACAATACCTAAGACATTAGCCCTTAATGCAGGGTTTGATCCGCTAGATGTTATTTCTGACTGCCAAGAGGAGCTTGATGAACTTAAAGATGAAAATGATGAATCCAATGAAAAAACTCCTAAAGTTGTGGGTATTGATTTGAATACAGGTGAGCCAATGGATCCAGAAATTGAAGGTGTCTGGGACTCTTTTAGGGTTTTGAGAAATGCCTTGACAAGCTCCGTCGGTATTGCAAGTAATTTATTATTGTGTGATGAATTATTAAAGGCTGGTAAATCTTCTTTGAAGCAAAGCCCACCTGGTCAATAGGCAATTATAGATTAATTGATATTAGCTTCTAATAAGTGTTAGTTCGTTGTTAAATTTATTAAAGCTATATATATATTATATATAATTTTTAAAATATATGACTGTTCTTATTTATTTTCAGGGTGTTTGTGTTGTATTTGATTGAAGATACTTTGGTTTTTTTGGAACTATTGGGGCAACTTTGTGAACAAGAGAAGCTCCTGACAGTGATCCTACAAGATTTTTTTTCTTTGATGGAATCAACGGTTGAGTACCTATACCAAAGTCTTTAAAACCAGTTTTTTTATTTTCTGGATTTAGATTTACAATTGGTGTTGCATTAGAGCTAGAGTTCAAAATTGTTTCAGGACTACCAGTTTTTCTAATGGTAGTTTGTTTTATTGGGATAAATGGGCCTGGACTATGCGAAACGGTTTTCCTTATTGGCGTTAGCGGCTTCATTATTGATGAAACTTCGCTTGTCGAATTGTTATTTTTTTTAATGTTACTAAGCTCTATTCTTGTATCAGTACGATAAAATTCTTGTGAAGTTCTTTCAGAGATAGGTGAATACTTTTTAGGTAGCATTATTTCCGAATTTCTCTTTATAAGGTTAGTTGATAAATTGTTCGTCTGATTAGTGTTTAACTTTTTTGGTTGTAAAACCTCCATTGAGAATCCAGGAGGAGGTTTTTTTCGGGAAGTAGGAGGAAGTGGAGGGATCGCTAACTTTTTAGTGAAATTGTCATTTCTTGTTATTCCTGGAAGTATCGTTTCTGCTTTACTTTCTAGTGGATGAGAAAATGAAATTAAATCCTCATCATTTAAAGAAGGTGGAATTCTTCTTTTGCTTGAAATAGAACCATTAGAGAAACTTCGTTCTATATTATTATTACCATTAGAACTTACATATGTCGCAGACCTTCTGGGTAAAGCAGGTGGAGTATGAGGATCTATTAATGTCTGGCTTTTACTTAACTTTCTAAGCGTTCCATCTATCAAATTATCAGAATTACTGAAACCAGCTTTTTCATAAACAGCTCGATACTTTTCATATAGTTCTGTTGAGTATTTTTCTCTTTTTTCATAGTCAACAATTCTGACTTTAGATTTGAACGCTGCATATACAGGCTTATGATCAGAGAACATGACAGATGGAATTGAATTATATGACAATGGTTTTAAAGATCCTCCTCGAAATAAAATTCTATCAGTCCAAGAAGGAACTCTTCGCTTTTCTGATGTATCATAATTATTTGTGTTATTATCGAACTTATAAGTAGGTTTGAATTTAATTTGCATTTCATCAAAATTTTGAAAAAGATTTTTTCTAATTTCCATCTCTCTTAAAAGTTGATCATTTAATAATAAGTCATTGATATTTTTAGATAAAATTGAAGGGTTGGAGTTATTTTCTAGTTTATATAGAACAGATTGATAATCTAAAGAGACTCTATAATTTAGATCGCCGATCCAGATAATATTATCATGTTCAAAGATAGTTTTATTTCTATTAAATTTCAAGCCCTGAATGATATTAAAATAATCGGCATTTCGCTCATCAATATTTAAGGATCCTGCACTAAAATGAGAATTGATAAAGCAAAATGTTGAAGAGCCATAATTAAATCTTATTGAAACAGCACCTTTATTTCCTGCAATTCCGCCTAAACCAGTTTTTTTATTAGCACCTTCAACTAATTTGATATTCGTGACTTTATCAGATCTCAAAAAACAAAGAAGACTAATTGAAGCCATCTGCTCTGCTCTAATCAAAGAATACTTCAAGGAAGGATCATTTGTTGAACCTCTTAAATAATCATTTAAAATTTCATTAATTGTTTCTTTCCAAATATTTGCCTTTTTCGTGTTATTGTTGGTTTCTGAATTTAGTAGAATATTTGAAGCATTTAACTCTACTATTTCTTGAAATCCAAGAATGAAAACATCAGGCAAAAATTTTTGGCCAATTGGAAAAAACCAATTTTGGAATTGGGTTTTATTAGTACTATTTAAATTAGGAGTCTTACCATTAATATTAAAAGTTGAGGTGAAAATGTTCAAATTTTGAAAGTTTGTAAATAAATGTTCATTCTTGGATAAATTTTTATTAACATAATCAGATATTGGATCGAATAAAGTTACAACTTTAGAAGTTTTCAAATTACCAATTAAAGTATCAATTGATTGTTGTCTTGAACCATCAACAAAATTATTGATATATAATCTGTTGATTGATTTTGTAGCATCAGATAAAGCTAAACTTAAAGACATTTTACCACTTCTGGAAAAAGAAGATTTCAAAGCATTTGTACCAGTATAAATCTGAGAGATTTGATCACCATTATCTGCCCACAAATTATCATGTTTATTGAAAAAATCTCTTAGATTATATTTATTTTTCAATTGATAATCATCAAAAATAGTGTTACAAATTTGATTTGAGATGACTTGTTGAATCAAATTAGTTCTATCCAAACAATCCAAGCAATTTGTCCTAAAAACTCCTTTTTGAGAAGAAATTTTTGAATTAGGAGAGAAACTTGAAGCAGAAGTTGAAGATGTAGATAAATCATAAGCAAAATAGCCAAACTCATATAAAGAGTCAATTAAATGATGAATGATTCTACTTGCATTTGAATAGCCATTTGATTTTGTYTCTTGATGAAAATCGAAATTGGTTGCAATCAAATTATAATTAATTTTTTGATTATTTGATAAATTTATAATTTTATTATAAGAATTTGATAGTGGAATTTCGTTTGATTTTAGATTAGATAATAAATTGATTATATGAATATTTCCATACAAATTTGATAAATTATTGAAATGTTTATTAAAAATAGGTAAAGTTGGATCTAAATCTCTTGTAATCTGAACTTTTGGATTGCTTAAGGAATTGAAATTCAAATTCAAATTCTGTTGAATATTTTGCTGCCAGAATAAAGGTATTGAACCTCTTATTTGAATAAAAGAGAAAATATAATGGGTTGGAATATTTATAATTAATTCTGATTCAACAAAATTAGCTACATTTCCATTATCATCAATACCTCTTGAATTATATCTTGTCCCAGCTCTTTTCCAAGACTGTTTTGAAATTAAGGATAATATTATATTCAAATTGGAATTTGAGTTTGAATCTGAATTTGAAGTTGAAAATAAATTTGACTTAAAAGACTTTGCAAACCCTCTAATTACAGTTATTAAAAAGCCATTGTTATCTAAAGTTTTTTTAGAATGAGTTGTTGAATTATTTCTAAATTTAATCAAATTTGATAACATAAAATAATTCCACATATAATCAATTTGAAAATTATCAAAAGTTAAAGAATTTTCTGATAAACCTCTTTGCTGTAAATTATTTGTTAAATCAAATTGGTTTGAATAATAAAAGGAACCATCGTTTAATAATTTCATTAGTTCATTACATGGATGATGTTCGAATGCTATAGGTTGAGAATCTGAAGAATATGGAGATTGAGATTGAAAAGAATTAGAATTGGGATTAGAATTGGTATTAGCATTAAACAGATCATTATTTGCATAATCGAATTGCGATTGATAAGAATTTAAATCATTGGTATTATAACTATTATTATTATTATTATAATTATTCGAAATTAAGTGATCCCATTTATTCGAATTAAGGGCAATAAAATTAACTTGTAAAATTTTATTAATTGATTTGTTATCGTCAAAAGGAGTTGCAACAGAAATTTTTTTAGTTATATAACATAAAAAAATTATATCATTTAAATTGATCAAACCAATAAAACCATGAATTGTGAAATTAATTTTTTTGAAATTTTTAAAAGAAAGAGAATTTGAGTCTAACAATTCTAGATTTATATCCAGATTACTTGAAGACTCTGAATTTGAGTTCAAATCTGAATCTGAATCTAAATTATTTATATTATTGTTAGAATGACTTATTTGTAAACTACGTGTGGAAGAATTTTTTCTAGAAGAATTACATTTAAATAATAAAGAATGAGTAACTGATTTAACAATCACTGATCTGGGAGATTCAGAAAGATATAACTCCATTTTACTTTTGAGTAAATTTTGAAGTAAATCTCTTTCCCAAAAAGTAATAAGTCAACTACCAATGCTTTAGTAGTGATTATTGATTATTGATTATTAAGTTGAGGATAGTATTTTTTGATTAGTGAAATCTTAATATGAAGTTGAATAAAGCGCAAGTGAAAGTAACTAATAATCCAGAATGGAGTGCGATCAGTTACCATTATTTATTGCAATGAATGAATTTATGGCCTTTAAGCTTAATCGAGTTACGTTACCGCAAGCCAGGATTGGCAAATGCTGACCTAATTACACGTTTTATGGTTAATATAGCAATATTTTACACAATTTACTTGCTTCCCTAAACATGGTTTCAAATCCAAAAGTATGGAACATTTTCGAAAAAGCTTTTTTAATATGAACGGATATACATCCTGACTGCGGACAGCGGCACGTTGTTTAGAATCAAATTTTTATTAACTTACTTTTTGCAATCTCACAATTTCTGTTTAGATATACTAAGTTAACGTTACCTCTTTTTTTGAGATATGATAAAACAAAAAGGAAACTATTATTTGATTTCGTTTAAATTTTATTTATTATCTTTTTCAATTTTAATTTTTAGATCAAATTGTTGGTAGATAGTCTACTATTCAGCATTCATCATTTCATCTCTTTGTTTAATCTTCTTTTACTATTATCTATTTTTTTGATTACTTTTTCGCTGAAAGTTCGGCGCATGCTTTTCCTATTGTTTTCTCGATCATTATAATCATAATAACCATCATAATAATCATATTGCATTACCTCTAAGCAACAAGAACAACTATTAGCATCAGTAGTTTTATTAGATATTCATTTGAATATACTCAAAAATATCCTAATGTCTTCCCCTTCAAACTCTGATCCATTTTGTCTCTCTGCAGACGGAAGTCTCGATCAGGGATCACCCATAGGGTCAAATAAACGTCCTAATAATCGGTTAAGTATTGATTCAGGTGAACAAATAATTAAAAGAGCAAATAATCAATTGAATAATTCTGACAGCATTCGATTAGAAAGTGAATCAAATAATGAATTCGATAATGAATCATATAATTTTTCAGATATTCAGTCTGGGCTAGAATCTGATATTCAATCATATATTCAAGAGACATATGAAAATTCTAATGAAAATTATGAATTGTTGAAAACCTTCTCATCTGAAGTTATGATTCAATCTATAGATAGCCCACAAAATTTTCAGTCAATCCCAAATGCTTCATATCTTCCCGAAGATATATGGGTTGTTATTGCTAAGTTTTTAGATTATGATGACTTGATAAATTTGATTAATACAAAAAATAGAAATATATATTGCTCATTAACACAAAATTTTATATGGAAAAACAAAATAATTAGAACTTGGTTTTCTTGTAACGATCCAGGATTTGACTCACTCGTTGCAAATAATGCAATTTTAAAATCAACTTCAACTTCAACTTCAACTTCAACTTCAACTTCAACTTCAACTTCAACTTCAACTTCAACTTCAACTTCAACTTCAACTTCAACTTCAACTTCAACTTCAACTTCAACTTCAACTTCAACTTCAACTTCAACTCCTAAGCCAAAATCCACTTTGTCTTTAAGCACATATTCACATTCTGTTTCAAAAGATGGTACTTCAAAGCTACTTATTACAAATCCAAACCTCTCTTATAAGTTTTTCAATTATAAACTTAAAATAGATTACGATATAATGACAGATTTACTTAGAATTGATTCTTTTCCAACGAATGATTTACTTCAAAATTATTATTATATATTAACCGTATATAAAGGTGATGTTTTATCTTTACTATCTTATCTAAAAAACAATTATGAATTTGATCAAGCCTACTTCCTTTATGAAAAATATGACTATCAGCAAATCAATATAGCCTTCAATAAACTCAATAACCTATCTTTCTTCTATCATTCAAATAAATTATTACTAACTTTAAGATCATTGGAAGCTTTTGAGTATCTTCATACTTTCAACAATTTAGACCCCAGTGAACAAATTCAAAAAGATGATTTTGAAGATCTTCTATTTAATTTAAATCGGTTTCATCCAAATTTCGATCTTCTATTAGATTCTAGAAGTTTATTCTATAAAACTATTATTGAAGAATATAATGGTATATTTCTCACCGAAAACTCACCTTATATTATTGATTCTAATACTGATATTATAGTAACTTTAGTCAATTTAATCGAGGCATATTTTAATAACAGTTTTCTTGAAAAAGATAGACTCAAAACTTTTTTAAATGATAATTTAAATAATATTGAAAATTCTTTCCCTTTAAATATTTACTCTAAAAATTTTAGTGTTAACTCATTTTTGGATTTAGACCCYTTAATTATTAATATAATCTTGAAAAAATTGGTAATTTTACTAAATTTACCAAATCCTTTCGAAGTTCAAGTCTSTAAGCTTTTTTTAATTGTCTATGATGAAAAATACAATAAAAATCATTCCTATATTTTAGTAAAAGATGGCGAAATTGTTATCTATGAAATACGAGATATTATTCAGAATACTGTTTCATTGTTTGGTTTCAATTTAAATTCTTCTATGGTATTAAATTCTAATATTGATACTGAACTAGATATTTACCTTGATCGTGTAGCTGACTATTTAAAATCAACTTTTTTACAAATCTTAACCTGTAAGGATGTTTTAGAACACTTCTTTAATCAGCCTTTAAAGTCCTTACCAAGAGAGGCTATAGATCAAACCACTGATCAAATCGAAATTGAAAATGAAAATGAAAATGAAAATGAAAATGAAAATGAAAATGAAAATGAAAATGAAAATGAAAATGAAAATGAAAATGAAAATGAAAATGAAAACATCAATATCAATATGAGCATTGAGACAAATTTACATCATAATACTTTAGATTATATAAACTATTTTCCTGAAAGTTTATTCAAATATATAAAGTCTTATTACATGCTATCTAAAAGTGGTAAATATGATCCTAAAAGTGTTGAGCAGGCTTCTGAACTAAAATTTTATATTGATCAATTAAATAAAGATTTCTCAACAGATTTTATCTCAATTCTAAAAAAAAAGTTATTTCCTCTCAAAGATTGTCCAGCTAAATTGTTTAGCGATAATTTACATTATAACCCAGATACGGATAAATTTAATTTCAGTCAAAATTACATTGGAACTTCAGTGTTAAGTAATTATGAAAGATTTAATTTAATTTCAAATAATAGAATGGAGTTACTAGAAACAGTTGGAATTCAACCTTTATACAAAGTTGGAGATGTAGTATTGCATAAGAGAAATAATAAATTTGGCTTAATATTAGGCTGGAAATATTTAGACAAAGAGAGATTTCAATCTTCAAGAAATAATTTCTTTTACAACGTGCTAACTTTGTATAATCAAAGTAATGAGATTACAATATATAATGAAGATAGTTTATCAATTAATAAGTTCAAAGATGAATATTATGACCTAGAAGAGCCTCATTCTGCTGGCGACAATAACCCTGATGCTAGAAATTATATTTTCAGAAAAGCTCAGAAAATCCCCAATAGAATTTTGATTCAATTTTTATGTCATCATTTAACTGGTTTATTTTTTGATGGTTACTCTGTCGATGAAAATAGATTTATATTGACTGATAATTTAAAAAAACTTTTTCCTTATAAATAACTATATATTTAAAAAAACATATTAAATTTTTTCTTTTTTTCTTTTCAATTTAATTTGAATTAATTTTATGTGATTCAATATTATTTAAAATTCTCGAATATTGTGAATATTCGTATTCTCTTGTATTAAGGATTTTCTTTGTAAATTGGTATTGACCCAATAATTCGTTAGGTTTAACCTTTTTTCTATAAAATAGTAAGTATGCTGCTTCTGTTACTATGTCATTTTTATCAATAAGTGAGACAGAAGAATCATCAAAATTATGCCAACTATCACCAACCTTAACGTAAGAAGTGTAATGTCCTGATCCTAATCCACCAAAATGATTAACAACACCAATCAAATCATATTTGAAGCTTTTGATATGAATCTGTTTATTAATATATTGTTCTTCAGATGAAAATGAAGGCTTTTTATTTTCAAAAGAAATATAATCACTTCCCCTTTCATAGTTTTTATTTTTTAAAGATAATTCAAAAGGGAAGTCAAATTTTTGCGAGTTTTTTTTAGCGCGATATATATTTGAAATGAATCTCTTTAGTTGAATTATTAGAATATCTGGGAAAATAGAGATTTGTAACTGTTTTGTTGCATTTTGATGGCTTTTGCAATTAGGACAATACCATTTATTCTGACCAATTAAATTTTCTTTCCTGGAAAATAATTTAAATAAATATTCAAGATTATAAGGATTAAATTTAGATTTATCATGGCATTTCCGTTTACATGTACCTTTTTTTTCYTTTTCGAATGTTTTTCCATGCTTTAGCTTTGTATTTTTAGCATTGCTAGTCATAATAGTTGAATTTATAAGATTTTTACCTATACTACTGATATTATCAGATTTATTTATAGTAATTTGAGTACTTGCAGTAAGTGGGAAGTTTATTTGCGAATCAATTAAAACTTTAGAAGCTTTTCTTGGCAGTTTTGATGTAAATTTTGAGTGAAGAAAGGAATTGGAGGGCAAAAGTTTTTTTTTTAAGGATACAGGTGAAGAATTAGAATCATTTGGCAAAGATCTTTTTTTAACAGGCGAATTTATTAGAGGTTTACTCGATATTCTAAAAAACTCTTCATCATCTGCACTATCAAATACACCATCCAGATCATCAAATTGATCTAAGTAACTAGTAACATTAGTATTAATTGTTTTATCAGTTAGTTCATTAGAACTTTGAATATTGGGAGTATCAAGAGGATATTCAATTGTATTTGAAAGWGACTTATAAGCATTTTGATTATCATTTAAGCTATCTTTAATATTCACATTCTTGTTATTATTAATGTTATCATCAATGTTTTCATTATCGCTATTAATATTTTCAATGAAAGAAGYGGACGAGGAAGAAGAAGAATTTTCATCAAGTATATCAGAAGAGTTTATCATATCATAATCACTAAATTCCGAAGAATCTTGAAAATTATTTAAATGAGATGGATCAATAATAGAGGTTAAAGGAAATAAAGGAATCAAAGTTGGACATGCAGGTGAATAAATATTTGAAAAAATAGTATCTTTTGGAGTTGGAAGAGGTAATGATAAAGTCATAAAAGGATCAAAAGAAATTGAGATTGTTTCACATTCATTACAAGTTAAAGTTGATTTATATTGACCATAAAATAATTCATCGATAACAGAATTATTTCTTAAATTATAATTCATAAAAGACTTTTGAAAACAATTTTTGATTTTGATTTTTTTTTCAATTGAACTTAAACTGGAAATTTTTTCAATTAAAACTTCAGGTTTTTCAACATAATTTTTAGTATGAATAGTATTTAAATCTTCTTTCAAAGAATCTAATAAAGAAGATAAAAATTCTTCAGAATCTTGTTGATGGTTTGATCTAAAAGTAGTATTAAATTTACCGAATTTTTTTTTAAATTCATTAGGAGATATACTTTGAACTAATAAATTATTTGATAAAAACAATTTTTTAATTAAATATTGAAATTGAACTGTAACATTAGCATTTTTACTCCCTAAATTATTATTTTTGTTTAAATTTAAATTTTTTGTATTTAAGAAAAAAAATTTAATTTCGGGAATATGAATAAGACACTGTAAAGCCGAATTCATATAACAAGTATTACCAATATTATTTAAACCTATAGTACCATTATTTAATTGATCATTATTATAAAATAGATTTTCATTTTCTAAAAAATTTGAATCAGACAAATTATTAATTCTATTAAATTTTAGAAAAATATCAGTTGAAAAAGAAGAAAATTTTATTTGATTATTGCTATTATTATTATATGAATTCGAATATTCAATTAAAATAGATATTTTTTTCGAAGAAGATAAATTTGAAGAATTATTTGATTTTATATTTGGTAATCTTGAAACGAACATTGATTTTTTTGGAGAAAGTAAATATAATTTCCTTAAATTTTTGAAATGATACAAAGAAATTGAATTTTTATTATTATGATATTGATTGTAATCAAAAGTTTTATCAGAAGAAGTAGTATAATCTAAATCAAAAGTATACCATAATCTAATTAAAGACATGTTCTTATTATAATTTGAAGACAAATTAGTTAATTTATGAGCCTTTTGAAATAATGAAAACATAGAGGCATTTGAAGGAATTGAAATAACATTACTACTTAATGGTAAATCAGTAATTGATTTTATTGGAATTCGTAAAAGAGTAATTCTAGGACAATTTACAGAAACAAATTGACCATTATTGAATTCAGATCGAATCAAACTCAAATCGTCATCATTGTTCTCATTATCATTATCATTACTATTATTATTATTATTATTATTATTATTATTATTATTATTATTATTATTGTCACTATCACTATCACTATCACTTTTACTATCATAATCTGGATCGGTATCAGTATCAGTCTCATTTGTATGATAAAGATTAATATTGTTATTAGAATAAAGATCAAAAGACATTGTTTTACTTAAACAAATATMAAATTCTTAAGCCATGGAGGTAAGATATTGATAATCACTCGACAAATGGAAGACCTTTGAAGTAAATAAATAATAATTTAAAGATATAATAAATTCCAATTGAAATTGAACAAAACGCAGGAAAACACAAGAAAAGAAGTTAAAGTTGCTGTTTGGTGGCGAGAGTGACAGTGGCGCAGGCGGATACAGAACTACCGGGCACACCGTGCATACGGTTGCAGCACCGGAAATAGCTGKAAATCCGTGCGCGGTGCTTTCCAGAAACGCGCGGGAAGTGCGCAGGAAGTGCGCCGAGTGTGCGCTCGAGGGAATATATTAAAAACAAGCAGAAATGAAGAAGCACCAAAATATTAAAACAAACATTGCCAGACCAGTAACGTTACTGTAGAGGAATATTATGAAAAGAATAACAGGAAATATATTCAAATGCTATGAATACTGTATATCCAGATCAGTTTCTTTACTTGCTTCAAGTAGCCATTGAAAACAGAACTAGGAATCAAAGTACAATATATCAGTCTGTTTCTGTTAAAATCAATTGCCTTTTATTCTGTATTTAAAGGTTTGATTTGTAATGAACATCTGTACCAAATAAGATAGTATTTACTGAGTTTAGATTGAAGTTACAATTCCTTCGCTTTTGTTTATTGATTCATTATATGTTCCATATTTACGGATCATCAATTTCAATATAAAAGTTTGTTTAATTCCATTTTCAAGTCTTTTTTTAATTTTTTTTTTTTTTTGTTTGAATCAAAATCGATCATCTTTAAAATGTCTTTTAATTCTGTCCTTACTTTTCCAAATAATCATACTTTGAATCAAGTTAATCTTCATGATAATAGCAATATTGTTGGTAATAYGCATGCTTTTATTTTGAATAATGATTTATATCAAAATCCCAAAAACAATCAATCAAAGCTACAAATTTATCAAAATCAAGATATTTTCAGTCAAAGTCAACTGAATAATTTAAACTCTAATATTCCATCTTACTCTTTTAATAGTTCTTTTTCTCAATACCAAAATCAAAATAAAAATAAACAAAATCAAAATCAAAATCAAAATCAATTTTTTGTTTCTAATTCAATTCCAATTAATAATTCTTCGAGCGTTAATATTGCTAATAACAAAATGAATTCAAATTTAAATTTAAATTTAAATTCTTTAACTACTCAAAAATTAAATGATAATAATTTTAATTTCATTTTTACTTTTTCCAATTTAATTCCTCACCCATTTCCAATTTCTAATCAATTTTCTAATCAGCTTTCTACTCACCTTTCTAATCAAATGTCAATTCCATTTTTAAATTCTAATTTCAATTCAAATTCAAATTCAAATTTTTTAAATGATAAATTAATGCTATGTTGTAATTGTTATTCAAGAGGCTCAAAATCGTTTACTCCTGTTAAATATATTCAAAATTTAATTCCAAATATTGAAAATAATTTTTTTTATCCAATTTTAATTTGTTCATGTAATCATATTTGTTGTAAAAATTGTAAAATTATTAATTCTGAAAATTTGTTAATTTTGAATAATAACTCAAATTGCAATTCTAATTCAAATTCCAATTCACATTCAAAAGTAAAATCTAAATCTAAACATAAACCTAAAGCTAAACCTAAATCATTATTATCATCATCAACATCATTAAAATTGAATGATGCTGTTGCTGAGTATTTTTTCAATCGTTCTTATCCTTCAATTAATTCAAACTTCGAATCTATTAATTCTAATAACTCTGATCTCAATCGTAGCGCCATTAGTAATAATGATCATAATCAAAATTATAAACATAGTCAATCTTTTACTAAGTCTGGAAATGGAAATCAATTAAGGAAATCAATTTTAAAAAATCCAACTAATACTTTCAATGATACTAGTAATACTTTTCAGGAAAATCTTTCTAAAAAACAAGTTAAATTCAATTTAACTTAATTAAGCTTAGCTATGTATTGCATTTACTTCTTTCTCTATCTTTCGTAGTATCAATTTTATTTTTTTTTATTTTTAACTCATTTTCATTAAATACTTTTCTTATGCTATATTTTATACTCTATGTTTTTTATTTCATATTTGGTTGCTTTATTTTGCTTTTTTATATATAAATTTTTTCTTTTGATATAGTATATAATGATATAATAATGATATAATAATATATAGTAATATATAGTAATATATAAATATATAAATATATAAAATTATTGAATAACTTTTTTATTTTTTAAATAAATATAAAAATAAATAACTTGTAAAGAACTAATTATTATTAATAAAATTATCAAAAAAATTTGAGATTTAACAACATTTAAATAAGTATTTTCATTTGTATCTCTTAATATTGCTTCTCTTTGAACTAAATATTTTAATTCTTCAAATAATTCTTCGACATTTGCTTCAATTTTTAAAACTTCTTTATGTAAAGGAGATAATTTTTGATCTTGTTGTAAAGAATTAAATTCTTTTGTTTCAGAACCTATTAAAACTTCCATTGTTATTTCTTTTGAAATACCTTCAGTTGACCAAGAAGAATCCATTAAATAATTTTCAAAACAAATTTCAAAATATTTTTTTTGATTTTCATCATTTTGATTTTGTTGATCATTTTGATCTTGTTGTGAAATAATTGAAGGATCAGTTGTTAAAAAAGAAGTTGTGAAAGCAATTCTTAATTTTCCCGAAATATCATTTTTTGATCTATATAAATTACCAGATTGATCAAAAATTTTAAAATTTAAAGATTGAGTTTTTAATTTTTCACCAACATACATATTTATTATAACTAAATTTGAATCATTTGGATAATATCTTAAACAAGATTCATCAAAATTATATTTTTTATTATGATTATTTTCATAATTTTCAATATCAATTTGTTTTAAAGGAGGTATTATTATACCTATAGAATTAACATAATTAAAAAAAGTAAAAAAGAAAAAAGTTAAAATGAAAAATTTATTTAGATTTAAAAATAATATACTATTAATATTATTATTTTTCTTATTGTTATTGTTTTTGATATTATATTTGATATTATATATACATTTTGATTTTTTCAAAAGCGTAAAAAATATTGAATTAAAAACTGAAAATTTTCGAAAATTTATTATTGAATTATTGTTATTGTTATTATTGTTATTATTATTATTATTATTATTATCATTAGCATTAGATATATGATAAGGTAATTTCATTATTTAGTATTGTTATATATATTATATTATATTATATTATATTATATTATAGTTTATGATATTATATAATATTATATTTGAATTATAAAAATAATAAAAAAAGAAAAGTTTGTTGAGATTTCTTCAAAAGGAATATTGAAAAATAAAAATAAAAAGGTAATGAATAGATAAAAAAAGAATTGGATAATCTTGATTAAAATTGTATCATAAATAACATTAGAAGTTCAATTAGTTGAATTATTGAATAGAATTAGTGAATATATTGATTGATTGAAGAATATGATGGTAAAAAGAGATGAATAAATTAACATTGAATAAAATTGAATAAAAATCAGATATATTGAATAATATTGAATAAATCAAAGCTACACATACTGTCTGCCTAGTGTAGTGGTAGTTTAGTGGTAGTTTAGTGCTCTTGGCCTGGCGTTACCGCTGCCACGCACAATGAAAAACAGCAGGCGAGCAAAGAGCACACGTGTCGCACCCAAAGCACTGGCTTTCAGATATGCTTCCAGACGCGGCCCTGCTGCKGGGGAAGCAGTGCAGCATTGCCGAGCGCTAGGGTGCATGCCTTGTTTTGTCCTTGAATGTCCCYGGGGCAGCCCTGGAATTTCTGTCCCAATTATCYGCACCGCCACAGSTGCACCGCCGCSGTGTCTGTTTTGGGTTATCGGTTTCTGTTCAGKGCACAGGCGGTGTCTGCTCTCCTCCGGCGGGTAACCCCGTAGCTCCAGAGTGCTTGGTGAGTTCAGCTACCTTTTCTTTGAAATTGAGTGAAAGTTGACAAAATATTCCCAGAAGAGGAGACCCTGGCTTGTGGTCTCTCTCTGCCACTATAGATCCAGCCAATCACCTTGTTTTTACTCTAAAGCGATATAAGATCCAGATCCAAACACTCGAATAGCTCCAATACAAAAAAAAAAAACAATTGATTAGATTACTCAACAAATATATTTCAAAAGAATTGATAAAGATGAATTGGGTCTAATAAATATCACTAGATTTGATCATCATGAAAGAATTGAATTGATAAATGATATTTAAAGAGCTTTTCAAAGTGTTTTCTTATCCAGTTTAAATTATTTTTTCAATTATAAAAGAAACTACACTACCTAATCAAATAATTAATCAACTAATAAAATAGTTTTTCAGATCATATTAATTTAACGTTAAAAGAAAGAATGAAATGTTTCCAATTATAATTTCTTTCATTTTTGTTTCATTTTTAGTAATTTTAACTAATATAATTTTTAATTATTTTAATAAAAAATATATATTAAATAATTCAATTATTCATCCAGATCCAATTAATTCAAATTTTAATTGGAAAAATCAAATTCCAATAAAATATAGACCCTTTAAACCAAAATATAATTTATCTTTATCAATTCAAAAAACTGATTTAAATAATTGGTTTTTAATTGATAATCAATATTTAAATTTTATAAATACAAAAAAAAAATTAATTAATGATCAAAATTATTTAAATCAAACTTTATGTTTTAATAATTCTATTCAAAGTATTAATACAATTATTGAATTTTATAATTATTTAATTCCAATTTATTTACCAAAAAGATATCCAAATATTTTTAAAATTCAAATTAATAATTCCAATCAAAATAAATTCTTATTAAATTTAATTACAAATCAAAAAATTCCTTTATATGCAAATAAAAAAAAAATTGATTCAAATTCAATTAAAACACTTTTAATTAATTTATCTTTACAAATTCAAGAAGATTTTTTATTTTTAATTTTTGATAAAAATTCTCATGAATATACTTTAAAAAATTTTTCATGTTTATTTCCTTCTGGATTTATACCAAAAGAAAAATTTAATTTAAATATTTCTAAAATTCATATACCTGTACCATTATATGAAAAAAAATTAAAATTCTCAATGAATAAATTTTTTAAAAGAATTAAAAAAAATCAATTTTTTTTTAGAACAAATTGGTCAATTCAAACAAATTCAAATTTATCTCAATTACCAAATGAAAAAAATTTAGAATTTTTTCATTCTTCTGATTTAAATAAAAAAAAATTATCAAAATCTGATAATTTAAATTTTCATAATGATATAAATTTAAGAGTTGAAAGACAAGTTTTAACAAGATTACCAATTTCAAATTCTCTAATTTTTACAATTAAATATTATATAACTCCTTTACAAACYATTAGAGATGATGAAAATCTTGGTCTTCAATTAGCTCAAGCAATTGATGGTTTATTTCCTGAAATGGCTAATTATAAAAATAAAAATAGATGGGGTGATCTTTGTAAAGATTATTTATTAAATAAATAAATAAATAAATCAATAAATAAATAAATAAATAAATAAATAAATAGCTTATTTATTCAATTTTTTTAAAACTTACCAAAATTATATATAACCTTATAATTGTCCTCATTAATTTTATTTTCTGAAACTTCTTTTAATATATCATTATATGATTTTTCATTAATTTTCTTTATTCTTTTTTTTTCTATATTTTCATCTATCATTTCTCCTATGTTTTCCTTATCTTTCTCCATTGTTTCTTCAAGTTTTAAATTTTCATAATAATATTCTTTACCAAAACTTGATTGGAATTTCTCAATTTTATTAAAATCAATTTTATATAGTTTATTATAGATAATTCTTTGACATACCAAATACCCAAATTGTCCTAAAATTAAATCACACTCAGGATATCCAATTCTGGAAATTCCATATAAACAATCATTACCATAATCAATTAATTCATTACCAATTAATTTGCTATATTCAACTAATTTAATCATTAATTTATAACAATCCAATTTTTCATCGTAAATKGCTTTTTTCAAATAATATAAAAATTCATTAAATTTACCATTCATTAAATTTTTGAAAATTCCATTCATAATTATTATTTTACTCTCACTGTCTTTTTCAAACCTTCGTAATATTTTTCTTGCTGATCCTCTCAAAATTCTATAGATCATTAATCTTGAAATATAACTTCCATTTCCAATATTTCTTTTTTGTTTATTGAAAGCTTTATCATTGAAATATCTTTCTAGAAGATCAAAAATTATTAGTATTATTTTTATTGAATTATCAGATAATTTTATGAAAAAGTCCATAACTTCTTTGTTGATTAAAATTTTATTTTCTTCTGGATTTATTTTTTGATCATTTAATATTTTAATTAATCTATTTATTATCTTTGAAATTTTTATATCATTAGTTATGATTTCAAAAAATTTAAATTTTAAAGTTAATTCTTTTGTGAGATTGAAAACTTCCTCATTTGCTATTCCTATTATAATAAGATTTTGTAAATTTAATAGTTTTAAAAACTGTTCAATTTGAACTTTATTAAATAAATCCATATTTTCAATTACTACCAACAATTTCTTATTAATGCCAAAGTTCACTTGTAATTTCTCACATTTTTTGCCAATGGCCTGAATTTCCAGGCTTTTGATTTTCAATACATCATTATCATCTGCGGCGTTAGCATCATATCTTAGTAATTCAAAATCAAATTGTACTTGTCTCAATTCTTTTATAAAACAGTTTACCAAAGTTTTTTTACCTACTCCTCTCAATCCATGAAAAATTATCCATGGAATTTCTTTTCTTTTGATATAATTATTTAGTTTTTTGATAGTATCACCAGGCTCATAAATATCCTTGAAAAAATTAGTTTGCTCTTTTAACTTTTCACTTAAAAGGGGTTTTTCAGTTCTGTTTAATAATAATTGAGAATTTACATTTAAATCTTTCTGATTACTCTTGGTTCTAACATTAAAACTCAATTCCGTCAATAAATTCTTATTTCCATTCAAAACAGAAGTTATATTTACACTTTTCTTGTATAATGAATTGGCAATATGTTCAAAATTTTCCAGAGTGCGAAACTCTTTATTTTTAAATTTTTTACTTTTTTGATATTTCCCAAATTTCTGAATTGCACTAGAATTTCTTGAACCTTTATTCGGAATAAAATCTGTTAATTTATACTGTTTTTTAAATCTTAGACTAYCAGCCTTTTCTACTTTGATTATTTCAATATCATTTTGAGTTCCATTATTGTTGGAATTATCTCCAAATCCTTCTTTCATTTCTATTCCCAAAAGTTGACTTTTGGAGATTTTAGTTCTTTGCTTTTTTTGTTCAACCGTGCCTCCAGATAATGCCAAAAAATATTTCTGTTGTTCTATATTTGTTTTATCTGAAAATTTCTTTGCTTTCAAAAATTTAGTGCATACTTTCCAATGCTCGATATAGTCTTCCAAAAGTTCAAAGATTGCTTCATTACAACCAATGCATGAATATAAAACATTTGCAGTATGTGTCGAAGTATCCGAGAATGAATCATAACTTTTATTTTTATCACCACTTTTATCATAACTACTTATATCCTGGTTTTCAAACTCATTTATTGTACAACCAAGTCCAGATGAGAAATCTGATAAAAAATTCTCAAACTCTTCCTCTTCCTTTGCTTCTTCGGATCTTTTCCTTTTTTYAAATAAATCATCCGAAAAAGCAAAATCCTCCACGATTAAAATTTCAGACCTGCTTTCATCAAAATATTTCTCCTTGGTCACTTTTGGGGGATTTAAAGTGGGTTGTAAAGTCTTTTCGGAAGACTTTTCATTGAATTCTTTTTTTTTACTTGAAGTACTGAAATCACCCTCGGGCTTTGAATTTTCAAGGGTTCCTAAGCGAAGATGTTGACTTGATTTCAGTTGGGCTATATTTGTGATAGTCTCAGAATTAATTTTCTTGGCCCAATCTGGTAATTGAGCTTCAAGCATTTTGTGAAAGGTTAGTATGCAATCATCATCAGGTTCTATGGCATCCTCATCATCAGTACCTTCAATTTTTACGCCATTTATATCAGTAAATATTTTCTCTATATTATCAATCATTGGCTTTTGTCTCTTTTTGAGTTCATTTTCTACTCTTTGATAAAGTTGTAAGATCCTTTGTTTTTCTTTGTTTTTCATGCTTATTGACTTTAATTCTATATCAGAATTTCTTCTATTTTCAGACACCTCGGTATWTTTTGTTTCTAATCCATTCATAATAGGCTTTTTACTAGTAATAAACAAGAGTTTATTGCTACATTCAGAATCGATGTATTTTTTTTTAAAGTCATTAAGAACTTTATGAGCTGTATTCTCTTTGCTATCACCATCACAGGAAATTTCACTATTACTTTCATCGTCTTCTGAAATTTTTTTAGACTCTTCTTTGATTTCCAAGGTTTTTAATTGTATAGATTTTATTATATCTTTAGATGTTTCCAAATTCAAATTTTCTGTCTCTTTCATTTTTTCTATATTAGAGGAAATTATCTTTTTATTTTCAGCAACTCGTACAAGTTTCTCTTCCGAAACTTTTTGTGATGGAATTAAAATCTGAGCACCTTTTTGGCAATTGAAATATGAATTCTCTTGCACTTTTGCTTCTCTGGTGATTGATTTAATACTGGGAGAAGGTTCTTTTCTATCTTCATGCTTTCTTGTATGAAAGTTTCCCAATTCATCAACGTCGGCTATGTTTGGCAATTTGGGAGATTTCAAATTAATACTCTCAACTATTTCTGGTAAGYTAATCCATTCTTGATCTTCATGAACGATAGACTTTTTTTCAATTACATTATTGGTGTTTTTGGGAGTGTTTTTTCGATGATTTTCCTCATTCGACTTACTAGTTGAATCTTTTTTTTTCTTACCAGATTCTTTCTCTAGAAAATACTCTTCTTCTATAGKTAAAATCTCTGTACTTTTAGGTTCGGTTTTAGAGGTGGTGAGGATCGAAGATATAAAATTWTTACTACAACTTTTTATAAGTGCACTGTTTTGAGATATTTCTATTACATCATCACCATCATCATCATGGCTAATATCAATAAATTCGATACCTTCGTCATTTATTTCAATAGCATGATCTTTATCCCCACCAGCCAAACTTTTGAGACGAAAACTCTTATTTTGGATATTATAGTCATCAAGGGTATGATTAGTAAAATATTTGGTCTTTTTAGTTTTATTCTGACTTGGTGAATCTGTTAAAGGACTTCCRAGAAGTGTAAAATCTAAAATTGAGGATTGCCTTGATACTGATGATCTTGATTTTTCTCTATTAATATTTCTCGAAGATAATTGAGATAAATTTCGAGCTGAAGTTTTTACTGGAGTTTTTTTAGGAGTTGGTCCACTAGATTTTCTTAGTGATTTGTATGAAACTTTTCGAGGTGCCATTTTGTTTAGTCTTAGAAAGTGCCAAAAAGATTTTGAAATCCATAAACATACTTTGAAATAATACAATAAGCCTAATCAACCTATATTATTTGAGAACGAATTAAAAATTTTACCTATCGAATCTTTATGATTCTGTAAATGGTCTGAGAATAAATGTTAAATCAAGTGTCAAACTTGTTTATTAAGTTCTGCTTGGTACCAAGAGAGTGTTCCAATAATGTCAAAATATCAAATCAAAAGCGTAAACGGGACATTTTTGTTGACCTTTATTTTTGTCGGATTTTTGTGTTAATTATTACTATTACGGTTAGTCTATTACGGTTAGTAATCTTCAGAAAGTGCAAGTAACGATAGTTCAAACCAATACCATTGAAGACTTCAATTGATCAAAAAATTCAACATATTCGACTAATATTTAAATAATAACTGATATTTCGAAGGATTGTACATCAATACCAGGTTGTACCATGCTCAAATTATTTAACTTAACTGAAGAATTAAGACCTAAATCATTAGATGATCTAGTTGGTCAAAACATTCCCATTCAAAGGATAAGATTACAAATTTCTTCATCTACTCATTTACTTTCAAAGTCACTTATTCTATGGGGTCCTCCAGGCACAGGAAAAACTACTGCTGCAAGAATTTTAATGAAAAGTTTTTCAAGGTCAATTGAAATATCAGGAATTAATGCAGGAGAAGTTCATCAATTAGAAAAACTCAATAAAGAAGGTTTATGTATATTTGTAGATGAAATACATGGTTTGAATGAGAGAGATGCTTTTTTACTATCACAGATGGTTAGTTCAGGGGCAATTGTTATTGGAACAACAACAGCTAATCCTTCAATTAAATCAAAATTCTATTTCAGTTTCAGTTATCAATTTAGGGACAAATATCTTGGGGTTATTGATTTTCCTAAAATTAAACCTGAGTTTATTAAACAAAAATTAAACGAAGCATCAAAATTATTGAATTCAGATTTAGATCAAGATGATATTGATTATTTTGTCTCTATAGCGGATGGAGATATTAGAAGAGCTTTAAATTCTTTTGATATTGCGTCAAAATTAGCTAAAAATCTAGAAAGAAAAAAATTTATAAGAGAAGTTTTTCAGAGAAATACTCTCGATTATGATAATGATGGTTCAATGCATTATGATTGTATTTCGGCTTTTCACAAATCCGTTAGAGGTTCTTCTCCAGAAGCTGCTGGCTTTTATGCAATGAAAATGTTATTAGGGGGAGAGGATCCCTTATATATTATGAGAAGAATTTTAAGAATCACAGTTGAAGATATTGGAATTATAGATCCTTCTTGCTATCAATATTGTGTTGCGATATATGAAATTATTTATGAATTGCTAAGTCAAGATCCACTAGAAAATAAAAAATTGATATCTTTACTTATTTTAAAATGTGTTGCAAAAATAACCCTTTCCCCAAAATCTGTTAAACTATATAGGTCTATGAAAAAAGTTAAGGCTTTTAGGGAAATGGATGACGATAAAACCCCCTTAGAAATAATACCACATCATGACAATTTATGTCATCTATTAGATYTTAAAACGATTGAAGAAGATATAAAAATCATTTATGAAAACAATTCTCATACTATTGTAACACCGCAGTTAAAACCATTACCCAATTTTATATGCGACCATCATTTAGGAACTTTAGAAGATCCTGAGCTACTTAAAAAAAGCGAAGTTAAATAATTATCATAAATATAAGTGATAAATAATTAGTTGCTACTAGTAGATTGGTTTTTATTTCTTTAGATTACTAGTACTATCTAATCATAAAATATGTTATTTTTTTAAAAAAATAAATGAAGACTTTTTTCATTTTGTTAAATCTTCAAGTAATCTACATAAACATAGTTCCATTGTTTTTTCATCTGAATGGGATTTTGATTCAATTAGACCTAATATTTGAACAGTAGTATTATTTGAAATGTCATCTTTTGAGTATTGATGATAATTTGAATATAAAAATAGTAAAATGGAATTTAAAATTCTTTCCATTGAAATATTGAACTTTTTAAGAGCTACAAAAGCCAACCAAATAGCCCCCGTTCGTTTATGCTGCCATATTGCTTTATTTAATTCAGTTAAAATTTCGCTGTTTTCAACTATATAATTGTTTGCATATGTCATATCAAACCCATTAAAATCACGAAAATCCGCCTGAAAATCTTCATCAGTTTTTTGGTCATCACTGTCTTCTTCTCTTGTAGGAGGAAGAATATGGTCCCTTTCATTATCACTGTGATCAGTAAGTTGATATTCATCAGAATCCAAACTATCCAGAGAAAGACTATCCAGAGAAAAGTCTTCTGAACTGAGAGTAGAATAATTATTCATCAGTATTGATTATTTATTGTGAAAAAGATGTTTGAAATATTACTTAACAAGGCTTGTTATTCTTTGAAATAAGATCACAAGTTAAATAATTGGATAAGAAATTCATTTATTAAGCAATTGAATTCCCAGAATTGATTGTAAGTTAACGTTAAAGAAACTTGCCTGTACAAAAACAAATACGAGAAATATTTTATTTTTCGCGTTTGTACGTAAATTTAGAATATTAACACAACAAACAAAAAAAATTGATATTTTATTGATTATTTTTTGATTTGATTTTAATGGTACAAAATTACATTCATCGATAATAAATAGATATGTCAATATTTTTTTTTTAAAAAGTGCTAACAAAAGTGTTAAATTTATAAAAAGAATAAAATCGCTAAACAATCATTAACATAAAGTAATGAAAAAAAGAGGCCAAAAAAAGTTTAAAAGTATTTGGGACAAAGTATCAGCGCTAAAGGAAATAATAAAAGACTCTAAAAAACAGTAAGTATACTTGGAGTGAAGAAACGACAAGTAAAAGAGGGATTACAAAAGATAAATACATAGGTAATGATAATAGTAAGAAGCACATAACAAGGCAAATAAGGAAAAAATAATATAAATTAGTATAATCAATTTTCATATTATAATCAAGATTGATCATTGTGAATAAATTACCAAAAAGTTAGACTTATTTCAATCATATTTTGGTTTATATATCCAGGAAGTTCCAACATCAAGATAACCACCATTTTTATCGATGATTCTATATAATTTGGCAATTCTTTTTTTTCTATGAAATTTATTAGTTTTGCCAGTTTTCTTACCGTATCCATAACCGTTAGTTAAACCTATCGCAGCTAAATTTGAGGATTCAATATCAAAAGTTAGATTTCCATTAATTTCAAATAAATTTATTGAAACATTTAAAAATTTTAATGAATGATAATAGTTTGCAATTTGATATAAAGAGAGAGCTAAAGCATTTTGATTATCTTTTACTAAATAATGTTTAAGTAATAATTGTGACTCATTTAAAGGTATTTCGTTATCATTATTATGAGTATTATCATTAATATTATTAATTGATAAATAATTATTGAAAAAGCCATGATTATAAAGATATCGTATTACTAATGAATTTCTTGCACTTTTGAAAAAAAATGAAAGATATTCAGGTTGATTAGAGTTTGAAGGTTGCAATAATGAAGATGATGATTTTGAAGAATTTGGTGGTGTAATTTGAGWTTGAGATTGAGATTGTAAATTCTTTTGCTCTTCTTCATATAACCAATTACCATAAAGTGATTGAGCTAAAGGTAAAGGTAAAGAATTAACGCTAATTGATAAATTTTTTAGAGATTCTAAGTGAGAATATTTAGTTTTTGAATTGAGGCTATTGAAGTTATCTAAATTATCTTTAAAGAAAGACACAATATCTTCAAAAAAATTTAAATTATTAGACAAATTTTGAAAATAGCCATCATAATTTGTCAGTGCATTATTATTATTATTATTGTTATTGTTAAAATTATGAGGTAAAGTGAAAATTAACTTTCCTTGAAGATCTCCACCATTAATTAACCAATTGAATAGACTACTTAGTAATATTTCAGGAATTTCAGGGTCAAAGTTGAAAATATTTTTGAATTTATCACCAAATAAATAATATTCAGATAATTCTTGAAAGTTTAAATTGTTAATTTCATAATAATTAGATGATAAATATTTTATAAAATTAATATCTTCCATTGGATTTATAAGATTTGAATATATATTATTAGATGAATTTGAATAGTTGTTATTGTAATTATTGTTATTATTGTTACTATTATTTCCAGGGATTAAATTATTGTTTTGGATATTATTATTGGTCTTGAAAGTATTCTCATCATAATTATGAACTAGATGATTCCATTTTCCAGTTAACTTTCTTCTTAGGTTAACTTTTGGTAAATTGGTTTTCAAATAATTTTTAGAATTAAGTGAAAAGGAAGAAAGAGATTTTGAATTATCAGTTTGATTATTAAGAGATTGATTCRAATTCGATTTGGAATTTGGAATTGAATTTGGAATTGAATCAGGGAATGTATCTTTTACTGAATTTTGAATAGAATTTTGAATTGAATTTTGAATAGAATTCTGAATTGAATTATTTGAATTAATACTAAGATTTGAATTGGAAGAATTCCTATTATTAATGTTGCTATTAGATGTTCTATTAATATTAAAATGTTCTGTGGAATTATCAAAGGTTTGATTATTTACTTGAAGGTTAGGAATATTTTGGGAATTTCCCTTGAAAGATTTTTTTCCAAACATAATGAATTTTTTCAAAATCAAGAATTTAAAAAAAAGTAATATTAAAGAGAAAAAGAAAACAAAAACGAAAATACTCAAATTAAAAAAAAAGTGCAAAAGAAAAATGAAGAGAAGAACCAGAGAAAGTTTGGAAGTTATCCAAGAGATTCTAAACAAATATTATAAATTAATATTTGAAAATTTATAGATATGAGTTTATATATTTATATCTATAACAATAAGACAATGATTTAAAAGACTTTATAATGAAAAAGAAACTTAAAGAATGAGTGATTTATGAGTGAAAATAAAAACATTTAACGTTATTTAACTTACTTATAAATTGGAGATAATCAGAATAAGCTACAGTAAGCTTTACAGAACTGATGGAAAGAATGGAATAAGATATGTATGAAATTTTGAATCAGAATCAAGATTAGAAAAATAGAAGAATATTTTGAGCCAAGGGCTTAAAAACTGAATTGTTATTATTTCACAAGATTGGAAAGCATTTAAATGAATYGTTTTGATATGTAAAATYCAAGAGTTTTAATCTGCAAAATTTTGCAATAAACCCTTTTCAATGTCAATTGACTTATGGCAAACTTATCCAAACACACACCCAATATTGGGTGATAATTCAATTTTTTATYGCTTGCAAATATGGTCAAATCTGAATATTTCAATTTGTTAAAAGAAATCAAAAAAAAAAGGCTTTAAACAGCACAGCCATCACTATCCAGGGCATTATGTGGTTAATTAAGGGACAAACATTGCACCTTGAGGGTCTTCTAAATTGCCCTCTATCTAAAGCCACTTTTATAGCCTCAAAAACGGGGTCTTMCAATTCCTTTTTTGGATTTGTCTCTACTGTGGCGTTTGCWTTGCGCAATAATGGAATGTGCTGCTCTGCTTCTATCTGTACAGTGCTGTTTTTGTACATTCAAATACAGCGCTGCACTGYCCTTATCTTTTCTAACGGAAGTTTTATCGCAAGTGCCAACGCAAGTTGCAACGCAACTCGACTTGAGCTAGTGATTTGAGCGAGCTGAGTTCATGAATCGAGTTGATTCCAGAGATTCAGATTGAAGCTCAAATTTGAGATTACAATCAAAGCCTGATTTTATTTAGACAACAGTATTAAGTATATCAAGTATTAACTACTGAGGTTATCTCTTCATTTATCTATTAATCTGCCAGTGTGTCTATGAATCCATCTAAATCACAAGTTATCTCTTTTTTTAGCTATTTTCTCCATTGTTTTTTTTTTTGATTCTTTTTTTAATTTTAATTATTTTTAGTTGTTTGCAATTGCTTTTAATGATTCAATATTTTTATTTTTGTTTTCTAATTTATTGTAACTTTTATTCAAGTAAAATCATACCAATATAATATATCTTCTATTATAAAGCATTCTAAAACAATAGGTGCTGTTGGAATTTTTGAATAACAAGTTATTCCATTAAGTTACTGTGTATTAAATTTACATTATTCACTACCAATCCATCTACATTCTTTATATTCATTATAATAACATCTATTATCTTTATCAAAAGATATTTATTCAAAAATTATTATTTATATTAATAGAAATTGAAAATGAATTCATCCTCTTTTCAAGCTTATCACTCTGTGAATTCTTTACAATCTTCTCCTAGATTATTCAATATTCCCATTAATCTTAATAATCCTCAAATTAGTAATCAATTCAAAAGTGATCAAAATTTATTTACTCAAAGTTCTTATTCTAATGAATTTTCTATATCTCCAAAAATTACTTCCCAAACAGCTCTTAATGATTCTTTGAAAGATATAGGTGAAGAAAATATTTCTAATTTAAAGGGTAATTCAACTGATATTTCAACTGATAATATCAATAATCAATTACAACTTCAACTGCAACTGATTGAACTGGTGGCTAAATCTCCAACTTCAAAAAAATTATCTCATGTTCCTTGTAAATTCTTTAAACATGGTGCTTGTCAAGCTGGTGCTTCTTGCCCTTTTTCTCATGCTCAAGARGAACCTGCTTGTAAATATTTTCAAAAAGGTAATTGCAAATTTGGTTCAAAATGTGCTCTAGCTCATATATTACCTGATGGAAGAAGAGTAAATAATAAATCTTTAATGTATTTTCAAAATTCAACTATTAATTCACATAATAATATCAATAATAATAATACTAATAATAATACTAATAATAACAATATCAGTAGCTTTAATCATAATAATAATCATAATCATAATAATAATCATAATCATAATAATAATAATAATAATAATAATAATAATAATAATAATAATAATCATAATCATAATCATAATCATAATCATAATCATCTCAATTTAAATCACAATTTTAACAACAACAACAACAACACTAATATCAATATTAACCCAAATAATTATAATACTACTGCAAATATCATCACAAATGTTAATAGCAGCAATAATAGCAACAATAACAACAATAATATAAATATTCCTATGGATAATTCTTCCAATAACTCGCATTCAAATTCAAATCCAAATTCCTATTCTTTTTTTCAACTTGGTACATCCCCCTATGCAAATTCTTCTTCCTCGATTTGGAATAATACTAATTTTCCGATTCATTCAACTAATTCAAACATAAATACTTCTAATACTACAATAAGTACTTCCTCTTCTTCTTCTTCAGCTTCTTATAGCACTACTAATAATATTAATAATATTAATAATGGTAGCAATAATACCAATAACAAAAGTATTAGCAATCCAAATTCTTTTAGTAACTCTTTTAGTAATTCTTACAATAGTTCTCTCAATAATTCTTTCAGTACTTCAATTAATAATTCGAACTCAAATTCAGCTTCAAACTTTTCAAAATTTAGAAGTTTCTCTCACAATAATAATAATAATAATAATAATAATAATAATAATAATAATAATAATAATAATAATAATAACAATAATAATAATAATAATAATAATAATAGCAATCATAATAATCTCACTAACTTTAACAATAACTCTAATACTAATTTCAACAGTTCAAATGTTAACAATAATTTTTCCAATAATACAGYCTTTTTATCAAATCAAGTTAATAATAATATTCAGCCTCAACAGTCTTTCAATAATAACATAACCTTAAAAAACTTATCAAATTATAGAAATACAATTAACCATGAGTCAGCAATAATTGATGATGAAGATGATTTCGATAAAAATTCAAATATTGATGATAATAATATTATATATAATATGAAAAATAGTATTAATGGATTTACAAAAAATGAATTTACTTATGAAGATTTTATACCATCAAGTTTATCCGACCTTTTAACCGAATCTGAATTAGAAAGTAAAGAAAAAAGGTCAAGACCTTCTTCTTCTTCTTCTTATATGCATTCATCAAATAACGATATTTTACCTATAATTAACGATTTCAAAACTTTAAATTGTTACTCGAACTCCGCTCAAAAATTGGATTCAAACTTTGATTCTAATTATTCAAACTCAAACTCAACTTCAAATTTCCCGATGGCTAATTCAATTCATTCGATATCAACATTAACTCAAGTCCCAAGTAGTATTGATAATGAAAATAAAAATGAAAGTGAAAATGATAATAATTCAAATTATAAATCTAAATCTAAATCTAAATCTGAATCTGAATCTGAATGTAAATCCGATTTCTAGTTAATTACGAATATAAATCTAAACTCAACCAAAATTATTTTTGTTGATTACCTTATTTTTCTTTTCTTTATTTATTATTAATTTATTTCTCATTTTTTTATTCAACTTATTCATTTTGAATCCGATTCTTTAACGTTTCATTTATTATTTTTTTTATTCCATTTTTTTTATTTTTGTATATCTTTTATGCTTTATATTTTTGGTTTTTAACTTTGAAAAGAATTGACATTTCGAGGGTAATTGAAAAAGTGATATATATCTTAATAATTTGGATTGAATWAACGTTAAAAAAGTTTGCTTATATTAATTCAATTAATTTGATGGAAWAAAATTTTGTAAAATTATTGGTTTTTTTTCTAAAATGTGCTAGATTGCTATTTATTTTTTCTATTTTYATAATTGATTTTCTATAAATTATTAATATTTTTTTTTTTTATTTATTTATTTCTCTTTACATGTTTTTGTTCTTCTTTCTTAAATAATCATAATTAAATATATTAATGATAAAAATAGTAATAATAACAAAAATAAGAAAAATGAATTAATTCTCATTTGCTGAATATCTTAAAAACCATTTTAAGTGAAAACCYTAAGTTTATTTATTAGAACAGAAAGTTATATAAATGTCTTAAATTCCCTAACTATTTGATATAAAAATTAGTATTTCCCTCTCTTGAAATGAAGTATAGATATTCCTTCTCGGTTATGGATAATGGGATTGAAGTTGAATTAACATTTGATAAATCTTTCGAGCCTTTGAAAATGGATATTAAGCCAGTTATATCTTTTGCAGAACCAGTTTGTAAAGGAGATAATTGAATGTTAAAATTTGAAATAAATTGTAATCTGGATAAATAATCAGTAAATTTATAATCAATTGCATTAATTGAAGAATCTGGTATTGGATCAAAGTTAATTAAATCTGAATCAATAATAGATATATTAAAAAATAATTTACATTTTGTTAATTTTAATAGAGTTAAATTTAAATTGAAAAGAGTTAATGGAGTTAAAAGAGTTGAAGCCAAAAGTAATTCAGGATTTTCTAAAAAAATAATTGGATTTATTTTTTTTTTCTTTAGAGAAGATAATTTATTCATATGGAATAAAATTTGTTTAATAATTGTATTTACATAAAAAGTTTTAATACTAATATCAGATAAATTATTGATATCTAATTGTTTTGTGAATAAATTGGTAGAACAATCAATATATTGAAAAAAAACAGAATTATTATGATGATTATTTATATCAATTTTAAATTTTCTTAAAGAACTTTCATAAAATAGTTTATCATTCGTGAAAGATATGAAAAAAATTACATTATAATAGTCCTTATCATAATCTTTAATAGAATAGATTGAATTTATTAACTTTCTGACCAACCATGACGAAGAAGTCTCTGGGAATGAAGTAATTAAGGAAACAGAAGGAGTACTTTTTGAATCTAAAAATTTTGGAGAGATTATTGTTTGATCATTGAATATGGAGAATTCTTGTTTAATTTCAGAAGAATACGAAGCCATCATAAATAGAAGACAGAAAATAAATAGAAATTTATGTGAAATTAAGACAAATATATTATTGTGTGTTTTATTATTGAGAATAGTTGCTTTACTAAAAGACTAGATAAGTTAGAATATTTATTTTTACTATTTGATTAAAATTTTCTAATTGAATTTGAAATTTATAATAAAAACATCGCATATCACGGGACCATCCAACTTTTTTAATTGTAAGACGAGCATCGCTGAAATTTTCATAATGAAAATTGGATTTGCTAATTATATGAAGARTTATTTAATTCAGTACTTGATTAAATAATTGATTGAATAGTTGATTAATTCAAAGTTTCTAAGTAAGGTGTAAATGGTTGGATTCAGAGAATGTTTTTGTTATTGCATTTTCAATGCCTGCGTGATATCATGTTGATATACTGTAAATAAGAGGCTGGAAAGTAAATTAGGATAATAAATTTGATCATTGATTCCAAATAAACATGTTCATCGGGAATAAAATGTAAACTAATAAAATATAATATAATTTCAGACACTTTTTGAATTGGAAATAATAACACAAAATTGTTTTTTCTGAACCAAGTAATTAAACTATTTCTAAATAGATAATTGAAGTATCTAATTGATTCGGATAATGAAATTGTGAAAATGAACAAACTGTAAGAGAAATGTTTTGCAATCTTTTTATAATGATCAATGACAACCCAAACTAAAATCATCAAATTCAAGAAGTTTATAAACTTCAAGAATATTTTTTTCTTGTTCAAAGTCTTTATGATCAAAACAGAAATGATCAAATCAGAAGCATATGAAACGGATAAAACAGTATGGAAGAAATCAGATATTCCTGCAGGCAAAAACTTTTTCCCWACCAAAGGCAACAAGATCAAAAATCTGATRAGAACACAAAACCAGAAGAAAAAACAAACCATGTTATTGAAGAAGACAAGTTTTTGGACAAACAAAATGTTCTTGCTGCTTCTTCTCACCCTTCGTCTACTGGAAATCGGAGCAGGCTGAGATCCAGAAGTATTTGCAGCATTTATAGCATTTATAGCATTGRAAGCAGTGTTTGGATTTGCTGTTTGATTTGCAGTTTGGATTAAAGGTACTTCTTSATCCATTTTAAAGCAATTTCTAATGCTCTTTTCCTTCGAATGAGTAAGTTATTGTGGGTGTTGATCAAAAGCTTTGATGGCTAATTTCCTGAGGTGGTGTTATTCTTAAGCGCCGATAGTAAAAGGACYAACATTGAACAAGAAATCAATAAAAAAGATAAAATAAATATAAATCAAGAAAGATATTAAAAAAAGAAAAAAGAAGCAAAACAAGAACCGCTTTAGCAGCGGTTAACTCTGGATTTGAAGTCCGCTTTCAGCTTTACTTTTTTTTTTTCGCCAGCGAGATATTTTCGCTTTTTTTTTTATCAAATTTCTTATTTCCATTTTTCTTCGGTCTACAAATGAAACATTGAAAAATTTTGATGATTTGGATTTGATTAATTAAGCAATTATATCTTCTAATAATTATAAATCTAACAATTGAGATGAAATTAAAACATATAATTACCTTTGTTTATTTCTTTTCAACAATAACTTTTGCATGGTCTTTATATGATGATGAAATTGTTAAAATTCAAAAAGAATTGGCAAAAGATTTTCGTCAAAAAAATATAACTTTTTATTCATGGTTAAATGTTTCTCAATTAGCTAAAAAATCAGAAATAAATAAAGCTTATAAGAAATTATCAAGAAAAATTCATCCGGATAAATTAAATATAAATAAATTCACTAATAAAAAGATTTATTTGAAAGAAAAAAAAAAATTAACTGAGAGATATCAAAGACTTTCAATTATAAATACAATTTTAAAAGATAAAATTAAAAGAAAAAATTATGATGATTATTTGAAATTTAAATATAATAGAGATATTATAAATCCAAGTTTACTAATTGTTTTAGTTTTTTTATATTTTTTTATTTCTTTTTTTCATTTTATTATATTGAAAATTCAATATAATGGAGATTCAAATAGATTGAATGATTTGAAAAAAAAAATTAGAACTCAAGCTTGGCCAAATGGTTTACCTCCAATGGATGGTTCTGATAGAAAATTATTTGATGAAGTTAATAATAAAACTTTTYTAATCAAAATTGATGGTTCAATTCATTTATTGGATGAAAACGATTCAAATATTCAATATCCATTAAATGATCTTGATACTCCTTCAATTTATGATAATTTTTTTGTTAGATTTCCTGTATTTATTCATAATAAAACCATTGGGAAACTTTTACCGAATTTAAATTTCAATCTTCAAGAATTTAAAAATAATCAAAATTTAAAAAMAGAAAAACATTCAATCATTAATGAAAATATTAATAATGAAAATTCAGATAAAAATAAAAAGATTCAAAAATCAAAAGAAAAACCTGCCAAAAAGGAATTATTAAATGGAAAAGTAATGTATAAAGCTCAAAAATCTGGTGGTAGAAGAAGATAAATTCATTTAATATTATCAATGTAATATTTATTTCTTATACAGATCCCTATAATGTATATTATATTACTATTACCATTATTATTATTATTACTATCATTATAGTAAAATATTTTTGGTTTTATTTATATTCTTTTTTTTATATAGTAATTGTATAAAGTGTCTTTTTGATTTCTTTTTTTTTGGTTTCTAAAATATTTGTTTCTTTTAACTTTCTAAGATACGAATTATAAACAACAATTTCGGCAATTAGAATTAGAATTGCAAAAAATATAGTCAATAATGTTCTTGAAGTATAATTTTTATTTAAACCAGARGAAGAATTTGTCCAATACCAAATTGCATATGCAACAGAAATAACAGATATRAAAATATTTAAAATTATTAACAATTGGTTTTCAATTTCTTTTGAAAAATTTTTGAATTTGAAAACTTTATCGACATCATCTTTCTCACTAATAGATTTTAAGTCAATTATTGAATTCTTATATTCTTTAAAATCATTTGTTTTGATTAAATTCTGGTACTCTTTCTCTTCTTGAATTAATTTTAAATTTTCTGTATATTTTAAAAAAGACTTAGTTTTTTTCATTCTTGGCTTGGATTTGAAATAAAAATTAAGTTCATTTAGTAATTTTATTTTCTCTTTCAAACTAATATTATTATTAATCTTCACTAAAGTCTTCAAATCATTTATGGTAATAAATTTTCGATTTATCAAATCTTGTTTCATTACATCTTCTAGTTGACTAGATGAAATGAAATATTTAGTATGATCATTAATTTGAAACATAGTAACATCGTTGTTGGAATTATTAGTTAACTCRTCAGCAACACTTGGTAAACTCATATCTAATCAATTATCTTTTCAATTTCTCACAACCTAATAATTCTATTGAAACAAATAATTTTCAACTTTGATAAGTTAAATAAAATCCAGATATCTTCAATTATTACTGTACTATTACTGTATGAAGTAACTGAAACTATTCGAAACCTTCAAGCAGCTTAAGTTTAAAACGTTCAAACTATTTTAGAAYTTATTCTGATTCATTGCAATGGATTCAATGCTTTCCAATGCATATACGCATTAGATCCCTATCTGTGGTCTCAGGATTATCAATCGCAAATGCGAAAAATGACAAAATAGATTAAATTTATTGTAAGAAATTTATTTGATTAGAAATAACATTCTAGAGAATGTAAAATGCTATTAAAGAAGAATAAACAAGAAATGAAAAGAAATAAATGAAAAAGAAGAGAAAAAAGAATCCATCAAAAAGAATCAATCAGTTAGTTTCTTGAATTCTAAGACGATTACCAACTGATCCATTTCCAACCCATTTATGTTTGGGGTGTAGCTCTTCTTTTAAAAMGTTTTTAGACTTACTTTTTGAAGGATCAAGAGGTTTACCATATCCACCTCCACCAGGAGTAAAAATYACAATATGGTCTCCGATTGCTGCTTTTATTGTATTCTTACCTCCGATATTTATCTCTTTTTTCTCAATTATTTTACCATTTGAATCTTTAATAAGTTTAATCCAAATATTCAACCCTCTTTTACCAGGTTCTCCGCCTTCTAAACCATAAGGTGAATTTACTCTTCTTTCCGATAAAATTGAACATGTAACAGGAATTCTAAATTCTATGTCTCGAACAACACCCTTACCTCCTTTATGTAACCCATTACCTCCAGAATTTTCTCTCAATTCAAATTTATTTAAAATGATTGGATACCTTCTTTCAAAAATTTCCGCGTCTGTAATTCTAGTATTAGTCATGTTTGTATGAACTCCATCAACACCATCCCACGTTGAAGAGGCTCCATGACCTCCTGCAATTGTTTCATAATATCCAAATCCTGGTGTATATTTTCCTGTTTTGGAATCATTTCCTCCTGTACCAAATGTTAAATTATTACAATCCCCCTGAGATCCTGCCATTACATTGAATGCCTTAAGAATGACATCAGTAACTCTTTGACTTGTCATGACATTTCCTCCTACTACTGCTGCATCCGTTGAAGGTGATAATAGTGAACCTTTTGGAATAATTACTTTGATCGGTCTCAAACAACCTTGATTCAAAGGAATTTCTTCATCAACAAGACATCTAAGACAATAAATTAAGGCAGAATATGTTATAGCTTCAGGAGCATTGATATTATTATAAACCTGTTTACTAGTTCCAGTGAAATCAAAAATAGTTTTGTCATCTTGTATATCAACTTTTAGATTAATTTTAGATCCATCGTCCATATAATCTACTCCCGAGATTTTTTGCCCATTAAATCTATCTGAGATTTTTTGTAACATTTTCACCACTGTTTTAGCAGAATTATCTTGAATTGCAATCATATACGAGATAATTGTATTTAAACTGAACTCGTTAATTAATTGCTGAATAAGGTCAATACCTTTTTGATTAGCAGCTATTTGAGCTTTCAAGTCAGATAGGTTATCATTCAAACATCTTGTTCCTGAACATTCTGGATATTTTGCTGGTTCTTTTAGTAATAATTCAATCATTCGTTCTTCATTGAACTTTCCTTGGGAAACTAAGAGTTCTGAATATATTGCAGCTCCTTCTTCATATAGCTCTTTGGAATTTGGTGGCATGGATCCGGGTAATATTCCTCCAATATCTGCATGATGAGCTCTAGAAGCAACATAGAAAATTATTTTTCCATCTAAAAATTTTGGTGTGATAACAGTTATATCCGGTAAATGAGTTCCTCCAATGCCTGGATGATTTGAAACAAGTACATCACCTTCCTTTAATTTACCTTTCCAAAGCTTGGCTTGAGATGAAACACAAGTTGACATAGATCCAAGGTGAACAGGTAAATGTGGAGCGTTTGCAACTAAATTTCCTAAAGGATCAAAAAGTGCACAAGAAAAATCTAACCTTTCTTTGACATTTGTTGAAACGGATGTTTTTTGTAAGGATGTACCCATCTGTTCTGCTATATCCATAAATCTATGTCCAAAAATTGAAAGTAAAACAGGATCAATTTTAAGTGGCTCTTCATTAGAATTCAAACTTTTTGAAAGTGATAATGAATTTTTATTACCTGATTTTTCACCAATTCTAATCAAAACATGAGATTTAAGAACAATCGCTTCACAATAAGGTTGTATTACGTTTGTTTGAGTGCCATCAGCAAGTATACATGGCCCCATTAACTTTGTACCAATACTTAATTCTTCCAATCTATAAACAGGAGTTTCAACTCTTCCATTTTCGAAATAAACCATTTTTATAAATTTTGTTTTTTCATTGGTAACAATTTTTAATAAATTATTTTCTTTTAATCTTTCATATTGTTCATCGACTGAAGATTCTTTCATGGTTGAAGTTGAACCAATTCCTCTAACTCTAATATCATCCACAATTATTTCTTTATTTTCAAATATAAAACCAAATTCTCTTTTATGCAACTCACAAAAAGATTCATAAAAGTCCCAATCACCACCTTTGAACCCCTTCAAAACCATTATTGGTGTWTCAGTACCTTTGTATCTTAAATTGAGATATTCTTCAAATTTAATGTGAGACTTATTGAAACCATGCTTGGATAATTTTTCCCGTGAATCATTTTTCAACTTGATTAATCTTTCTTTCAAATGTAATTGAGAATCAGAATCCAACGTAAAAGAACACGGCTCTTGAGTTTCTTCAACAACATCTGCTAATGACATTCCATAAGCGGACAATACAGAAGAATAACGATGTGCTAAAACCGTTTTGATACCCAAAGCTTTAGCAATAGCAACAGCATGCTGACCACCAGCGCCACCAAAAGTAACAAGTCTATGCTTTGAAACTATAAACCCTTTGGCTTCAGTCAAAGCTCTAATTGGCCTGGACATTGTTTCATTTGCAATAGTAATAAATCCAAAAGCAACTTCATCAGGAGTCATTTGCTTTTGAGGGTTTTCTTTATTAATTTGCTTTGTCAACTCCAAGAATTTAGACTCGACAATTTCTTCATCTAAAGATTTATTTTCATTCGGTCCAAAAATTTTTGGAAAGTATTCAGGTAAAAGTCTACCCAAAAACAAGTTTGCGTCTGTTATTGTTAAAGGTCCATTTTTTCTATAAGCAGCTGGACCTGGATGAGAACCGGCAGATTCTGGACCAACAACAAATAATCCATTCTTATAAAAAAGTCTTGAACCACCACCCGCAGCTACTGTATTTATATCCAACTGAGGAGATTGAATTGTAACACCAGCGGTTACAGTTTCAAATACATGGTCAAATTTTCCATTACCATATCTAGATACATCAGTACTTGTACCACCCATATCAAATCCAATCAAAGGTATATTATTTTTAGGATTGAAGCAAGTAGCTGAATAGCCAACAACCCCTCCAGCCGGACCAGATAATATGGCTCTTAAACCTGAGAACTGTTTTGCATCAACCAAACCACCATCAGACTGCATAAATTCACAAGAGACTCCTTTATTATTCTTGTTAGTTGGATCAGATAAAGAGCAAATACCATCTTTCAACCCACTTTCAAATCCAGATAAATATTTTTTAATTTCTGGAGTTAAATATGCATCAGCAATAGACGAATTAGCTCTTGGTACAAATTTGATCATAGGGGATAAACTTGAAGAAGTTGAGATATGAGTGAAACCGATTTCTTTTGCAACTTTTTCAACTAATTGTTCATGATAAGGGAAAGTATATGAATGTAAAAGACAAATACCTATTGATCTAATACCAGTTGAATATAAGATTTTTAAAGATGATCTTATTTCCTCTACATTTGGTGTTTTAAGTATTCTTACAATCTCACCGGATAAACCTTTTACAAGATTTTTATCATTTTTGACCGAAAGTTCATCCGTTTTGAATTGAAATGGATTTTCAGAGTAATCTTCTAAAGTAACCCTTTCATCAACTTCGACTACAGATTCATATAATACATCAGACCTTTTTGCACTCAAATCAAATATATGAGGTCTTGTTTGATTTCCAATAATCAAACAATCCTTAAAACCTTTAGTAGTAATTAAAGCACATCTCAATTTTTCACCGCTGGATCCTCTTCTTTCTAAAAGGGCATTAGTGGCAACAGTTGTACCCATTCTTATTGATTCGATTTTCGAAGTATCTAGAGGTGTACCTCTTGGAATCTTAGTTTTTGTGAAAATTTCCAATAATCTTCGAATACCTTCTAAAGGAGCATCATTATAGTTATCGGGATCCACAGATAATAATTTTATTATAACATCATCTTTCATATCTCCACTTCCAGAATTCCCAACACAATCAGTGAAAGTTCCACCACGATCAATGGCAATACGATAGCCTGTCATTTTGAACAGTATGTGATAATAGTATATTTATAATAGGTAGTTTAATTATGCTATTTATGCTATAGTAAAAAATTTTTAACAGTTATCACAGTTTCAGAGCTTAGAATTTTAATAAAAAAAAGAAATAAGAAATATATAATCACCTTAGAAGAACATTGAAACCAATTGAAAGAAAAAAAGAAGATTTAAATACAAATTTCATGATCTAATACAAACTCGCTGCTTCTCTGATAAAAAGAGTAATCTAATACTTTATTGCTTCTATTCAATACGCTGGTAAAATTCATATCTCGAATACCTGTATCAATGCTCCTTGAACTGGAGTAATATCAACTTCAGAACTCTCGAGCCCGGATAAAAATRAATACCCTTCAGACAATTTATGCTTTCGGCAAGTCTCAAATATACCCGAGAATAAGTAATTACAGTACCTGAATTTATTGCAACGTTTCAAGGTAGTTATAATATAAACTTCAGTGCTATTTAAAAAATAGTTCAGATATAAAAGGCCTCCTCGCTTTTTGACTTCATTGTAATCGGCTTTTAAAGGATTAAGAAACCGAGGAAAAGCCAGGAAATTTTTGAATTCTTAAAATTGTTCAAACCAAATTCTAAAAGACAGAAACTGATTCATTCTTGATTTTTAATTTTCCATAATTGATGCTTTAGTTATAAGACCCTAATGTGAATAAAAAGTATTGAAGAAAAGTGTTGTTTAGAATAACTACAATCAGCTTACAGATAAAATGAATAGGTTTCTATTTTACGATTCACAAGATCTAAGGATCATAGAAAATATAAGAATAATACTAATTGTCATATTGAAATGTATAAGAAAATAATAGTCCATGAAGTAATTTGAAATAACAATCACTGAAAAACAAAATGAATCAGAAAACACATTATGCTATTCCAAGAATTGTTATTGAAAGAAATCTGAGAAAAAGAAATAGAATCAAAGAAATGAAGTGAATTTCAATAAAATCAAAAAAAGATATTTAGAGAATAGAATAGAATAGAATAGAGTAAAGTAGAGTAGAAGAAAATAAAAGAAAAGAAAATAATAGAATTTGGGAAGCCATACATTATACCTTTTACAGAATCCTAACGTTAACTCAAAAATAAAAAATAAAGGCTTTAAAATTCCAATTTATTTAAACAACAGGTTGATTTGGCTCCAAAGTGATCCAGTGAGCATCAGCTTCAGCGTCTCTTTTAACAACAGGTTG
>BCKQ01000010.1:94269-240957 GCA_001600695.1 Ascoidea asiatica
GCTTCTCTTTTAACAATAGGTTGATTTGGTTCCAAAGTAATCCAGTGAGGAGCTGGAGCTGATTGAACCCCTAAAATTGTAATGGAACTAAGAATATAAAAGGTTGAATATTTCATTGTGAGTCCTAGAATTTTTAAGAAACTGATTGATTACTATTTTTGAAGATGTAAATGTATTTATTCCAAAAAATTATTCAAAGTTCTGTTCTTAATAAGTAGGTAAAACAGTAAGTTAACAAATCAAAAGTGATAAAACATTTATAGGTTAGACTTAAAAATTGTTTGGGAAATGGATGATTTAAATAAGAATATTTTTTTGATTGTAAATAGAACTTTTGAATTCAACCTTAATGCTTTATGGAAATTATGAAAAAAGAAGCTTTATTGGAATAATACAATTAGAAGAATCCATAGAAATTGTGAAAAGAAAGACCTTAAGGGAATCAGGGCAAGCATATTCAGTTGGTCTAGGTTTAAGACATATTTGTAAAAACTGACAGTAATTATGTGATATTATTTAACCAGAAATTAAATTCACAAAAAAAACAGAACACTAAAGAATTAGGTAGCAATTTTGATCTAAACAGGTTTTCAATCAAAAATTTTTAATTCTAGGTTAAAGAATGAAAATAAATGAATTTTTTGTGAAAAAAATAATGAAAATTTTTGGCTAAAGAAATTTATTGAACAGCAATGTGAATGTTTTTAATAAAAGATACTATCTTTACCGAAATGTGACGTGGATTACAAATGCTACATTATAATTGCTTAAGTTCAGTTGGAATATAGACCGTTAGAGTATTTTCTAGAGGAAATGGAGTTTCCTAATTGGGACTTCAAAGAGTTGATTACTGAAAATTAAGTTGAATTCAAAGAAGAATATTTTCATACGAAAGAGAAGCAAACAATACTTACTTGCCATCAATATTTTCTGTTCAATAAWAAACACCTTTTGAAATTGAATTGTGTTTTTAACTTGTAATGTTATGTGCAAATTCAAATTCAATTATGGATAAAGTAATGATCAGTGTGAGCTAAAAATATTATGTATAATTTCGGTACAAGTCCGGTGATATAGTATTTATAATAGTTATAATAGCTTCAATAGTCATAATAGATACTGTATATTGTTTTTCTGTTTTTTTCATAGAATAATAAAGTTAATTGTAATTATTAGGTTTATTTTTTTAATTGATATTGAATTATTGAATTTGTGTTACATTATCTTCCATTGATTAGTGTGTGCAATTAAAGATTTTGATTTTGAAAGAAAAGAAGAAATTATCAATGAAAGTAAAAGTAGTTAAATACAATTACTATTACAATCACAATTAAAATTAAAATTAAAATTAAAATCACAATTGAAATTAAAATTAAAATCACAATCACAATTACAATTACAATTACAATTACAATTACGAATACGAATACGAATACTATCACCACCAATTACTTATGAAGGAGCAAAAAAGTAGAGATTTAGTTAAATTGACGAAGGGATAAATAGGAAACTTAAATGAAATTAGTGAAAAAAAGCATTTAAGCTCGTAATTATGAGTTGTGTTTTATTATTTTTGTTTAGCTTTGAATTGAATTTACTTGATTATTGAAATAAATTATATTCTTTATAGGATGAATAGCAGCAAGAAAAATTTTAGAGAAATGAAGCAATCATTCTTCATCAGCATCATTATCTATACTGTTATTAATATCATTATTGATTTCACTTTCAGCCTGTTTACGCTTAACTAAAGCTTCATTATGATAATGCAATTTCATTTTTTCTTGAAATTTTTTATGTTTAATTTGTTCTGGAGATAAMCCTTTATAAGGATCCATATTTTCATCATTATTAAGTATATCTTGTAAAGATGGTTTTATAACAGTTCCACCATTTAAAGATTCAAATTGATTTTGAATAGAATCAGGTTCAACTTCAGGTTCACCTAAAGAAAAATTGGGTATACTATTAACTTTACCGCTTAAATCAGAATCATCTATATCAATATCAGCATCAGTATCAGCATCAGTATCTATTTCAGTATCTATTTCAGTATCTAGATCATTTTCATTATCAGTTCTATAATAATCATTAGTTGGATCAACAGCACCTTGATATGGAGTTTTTGGTTCATCAATTTTAGTAAAAGTCATACTTGCTTTTAATTTATCATTATCATCTAAATTTTGTTTATTAAATTGAACTTTTTCATCATCAGTTAAGAAATCTTCATTTATTTGAAACTTTTTTTTTTTAATTTGTTGACGAATTTTTTCACCTTCATCAGATTTAGTGTTTAGTAAAGAATTCTTTTTGGTATTTTCTAGAACTATATTTCTATCATAATTAGACAAAACATTATCATTGTATTTGTTTGGTGCATTTCTTAGAATACCCTTTGGGTGATCTGAGTTTGGCATGATTAGGAATAGTTTATTGGGATATTATTATGTCTTTTGTATTTGACAATGTTGATGTTATAATAATTATTGATTAAAAAAGCAGTTTTCAAATTGCTATTCAATATAACTTTAGTATATTTAATATATTGATAACATTGACAGCTTGAGTTATTTGATTCACTTGATAACAATGCCCCATCACAACCGGCAATTTCCTTCCAGACCCCAGGGAACATAACCAGGGTCTAAAAGTTGACCCGGATAATGGTTCCTAATGACGGATTTATATACTGTACATATTTTCACATCCTTGTGCATTTCCGCTGCCAAGGGTTTAGGTGGTGGCGGGTGTCCATAAAAAAACATAARAAGGCGCAGCTGCCACGTGCTTTGCTGACTAAGCTAGGAGTAAGCGGCAGGGCTGGCTCCGAGTAGTTGCCACTGCACCAGAGCCCTACTTTACCGCTGACACTGCACTGCAAWTACAATAATATAATAAAGCATCCATTTCAGTCAGTGTAACACTTTTATTACCGGATTCGTAACTAAATATACAATATTTATATAATTATCAGAGTCTACATAAAACACATAACACTAACTCTCAATCTTCAATCTATTATTCACATCATAATATCATATCATTTCAAATATCAATCCCTAAGATTCGAGTAAAAAAAAGGAAGCATTATTACATATCTTCATCTTAATCTTTATYCAAAGATCTTTATATCAACTACGTATCCTTTTAGCTTCCTCAATAACTCTGATACTTTCTTTTGATTAATATTTTTAAAAGCCTCAAATTTATCTCTTCTAATTTCATTACTTTTTGCCTCTTCAAACATTTTTATCAATTTCAGATCAAAAAACCTATAATGCTTTCAAAATCAAAAAAAGAAATAGATATAAATACATCAAAATCTCTAAAATCTACAAAGTCTTTAAAATCTACAAAATATCTAAAATCTGATAATAAAAATGAACTTAGAAATAACCAAATGCAAAATTCTCAGTATTTAGATAAAACTTCAAATATTTATCAAAATAATGATAAAACAAAATTAAAAATCAAGAAAAAGAAATCTTTTTCTTTTTATTCAAAATTAAGATTTATAATAATCAATATATATATAATTTATTTATTATATTTAACATTTCATAAATGTCCAATAGATTTAAATTTAAATCCAATTCCATCTCCAACTTCAACAACTTCAATTTCTTTTTCAACTCCAACAATAAATACCAAATCTGATATAATAAATGATATAAATTGTAAATCAATTCATTATACTTTTAATAAATTTAATTATTATTTTCAAAATTTTAATTTAAATTTATTATCAAATTTAAAATCAAATTTTAAATCAAATTTAAAYTCAAATATAAATTTAATTTCAAATAATCCTTTTATTAAAACGATCTCTTCAAATGATAATTTTCAAAAAGTTTTATCTTTATCAAAAGAATTATCAACTCAATTTCAATTAAAATTAAATCCAATTTTATCTTTCATAAAATTTAAATATAATAATTATTTTGAGTTATCAAAACCTTTATTATTACAATTCAAACAAAAATCTTTCAAAATTATACTAAACTCTTATAATTTTATAAATGATTTTATTTATAAAACTTTTTTACCTTTTTTAAGAAACTCATTTTTAATTTCAAAAAATTTTTTAAATAAATATTTTTTACCAAATTTTAAAAAATTTTATTCAAATTTAATTAATTTTTTAAAAATCAAATTATTACCAAAACTAATTTTTTCAATAAGTTTTTTGAAAAATTATTTTAATAATGTTATAAAATTTAATCTAAATAATTTTTTCAATAATTATATTAAAATTTATATTGAAAATAGGAACYATCTTAATTCAAATAAATTTAACTCAATTATATATCCTTATATTTATAAAATTTATTATCTAGTTACAAAATATTATAATTTACTTATAATTTATTATCAATATCATAATACAAGATTGATTGATTATTATAATCAATTAATTTCAAATAATCCTTTATTAAATAATGATTTCAATTCAAATATTGATAATTTCTCAACCGATATAGATTCAACTGATAGTGATAATGATACTGAAAATGAAAATGAAACTAACAATGAAAATAATAAAAATAATATCAATAAAAAAAATGATAAAAATAATCTATTATTAAATTTAAACTTAAATAATTCAAATATTGAAATTGATCTGAATGAAATTAATAACATTCCATATAATAATTATACTGATATTGTAACTTCAACAATAAAAAAAATTATTTATAAAACGATTACAGTTGATACAGATTTAAATACAAATTCAAATAATATTATAACTTCAACAAATTCAATTATACTTCCAACTGATTCAAACAATTCAATTTATAGTTCAATTGATAATTCATTTGATTCAAAATCTTTAAATAATAGTCCTGGAAAATCTGAAATTATTTCAGATCCTTTGGCTAATGAAATTAATCATTGGTATAATATTGTTTCACAAACCTGTGATGTTATAATTGAAGATTTCGATACAGAATGGAATAATCATCAAAAGAATAAGTTAAATGAAAAAATCAAACCATTATTAAAACATGAAATTGTAAATTTTCAAAGGATGATCAATGATTATTATAGAGATATGGATAAATTAATCTATAATATTAATTCAACTGATTTATATTTAAAAGAAAATGAAATCTTGAAAATTAATAATTTAAATAGTAAAAATATTAGTAATTTCAATGAAAATTTAGAAATTATTGATTTAATAAATTATAATAATGATAGAAATTTTAATATTTCATTACATGAAGAAATAAAAAATTTACCAGATAAATCAAGTTCCAGAGCAAGATATATTAAAAATAGTGTTTTAATTGGTAGAGATATTAAAAATGATAAAATCTTTAAAAAATATGAGAATAATTTTTCAAAATATTCTAATATAACATTGAATATTGATGGTAATAAAATAGAAAAGGTTTCAAGACAGGATGTTAGAGATTTATTCAAAAAAATTCGTGGAAATGTTGAAGATAAATTAGATTCAATCAAAAAGACAATTGAAATTGATATTTTAAATGAATTGATTAATGAATTTAATGAAGAAAAATTCAAAACCATGGAAATTTTTGAGAATTTAACCGATGTTTTAAATTTTGAATGGGATCAAAGATTTATTGAAACATTTTTAAATAAAGAAGATTTATTAAAAGAAGATATTAATATAAAAGAAGTTATTAMAGAAATTGAAAATTATAATGATAATGATAATGATAATGAAAATAAAAATAAACTAAATGAAGAAAATAAATTAATTGAAATTTATAAAGAGAAAAAAGAAGAATTAAGTAAACAAATTGATGTGATAGATAATGATACAAATAATAATCTTAATATTAATAAAGAAGAAGCGGAAATGATAAAAAACTCATTTGATAAATTGAAATTACTTAAAGATTGGAATAATTTTAAAAATTTCTATAAAATCAAAAAGATACTATTAGATACAAGAGAAAAAATAATTAATTTGAATATAAGATATGAGATTATTCATAAAGATTTGGTTGAAATCAAATTAACTCTAAGAATATTATCAAGAGAAATTGAACAATATCTTCAAATTTTAAGAGCTAAAGCCAATTTACAATTTCAGTTTCGAGAAATTATTGAAGGTGAAGATAGATCAAGAAGATTTTATAAATTTAATGTGATTAAAGAAGATAAAAAATTATTGGTATCAAATAATACATTTACAAATCTTACAAATCTTACAAACAACAATATGAAGGCTAATAACTTCWCTAAAAAAGTGATAACCCCGCCATTTGAAACATCATCGAATGAGACCCAAGAAGAATTAGAAATAGAATCAGAAAAAGATTCAAAAGGTAATAGAAGTGAATATGATATGATATGATATGATATGATATAATATAATATAATATAATATAATATAATATAAGATTAGATAGGGTAAGGTAAGGTACTATATGATAGAGTAAACTAGAGAGAAAAGAAAAGAGATAAGATATACAGTATATAGATATTATATAATAAAATAGACAATTAGAATTAGAATTGAAAATTAAAATAGAAAAAGAAATGGGAATAAGGTATAATTACTTTTCGATATCAGATTTTAAAGAATCATATAAATAATCAGATAATTTCATTAAACCATAAGTACCAGTTAATAATCTATACATTTGATTTTCTTGATAAGAATATGGAATAATATAACCACTTTTATCAACATTAACATAACCAAAACAATCTTCAACTTCAGGAGTTCTTTGAGCTTCTGAATTTCTTCTTAAATCATAGATAGCCATATAAGCACCATTACCATTGCTTTTAAATTGACTTGCTTCAATAATATAAGTAAAATCATTATGAATATTATTATAAATTAAATTATTTAATTTTTTCAAAAAATTTGGATTATCAGTAAAAGTAATTGACTTTTTATTATCAGTATTATTTTGATTTGAAGGGATTGATTTAAAATCAATATCATTTATATTAGAAGTCGAAATATTTGAAATCCAGCCAACAGGAATTGAAGGTTTTTCACTAAGTGATAAATAGAATTGATTTTTTTCACCTTGTAATGAATGAGCATACTAAATGAAATAAAGAATAACTAGTTAGTCATTTGGTTCTCAATAGTTATTTATTATAAAATTCAATATAATCAAAAACTAAATTACATACTTACATATTGAGGATACTTAATTAATTGAGTAGAATAATTTCTGAGGCCCTTGAAAAGACCAATTTTTAGAGAATTAGAGAACATTGAGTGATAAAGAATGCAATTGATATTGTTTAGAACGTATTAATGACAAAATATAAATTTRAGACAATGAATCAATTGTAAAATAATTTTTGAAATAAACCATTAAAAAACGTCAAATCAATCAATCTTCAGCTTGTARGGGAATAAATGAATATAAATGAACAAAGAATAAAGAATAAACAAATCTCAAAAATGTTTGCAGTGAACCAGTGCAGTGGATGTGATGTGACTATACAGTCTTGTACCTCTTTCAGCATGAACCCATACTGCTGGTTTTTGTCCGCCCTGAATGATTTTTGGATTGAGAAGGGATTTAGTTAAGGGGAGGAGCGTTATTCGCGGCTGCTGATTGGCTGGCGGGGGGDGCACTGCGGGTAACCCGGGCCTGTTTAGCTGAGCGTCCGGAAATCCGCCAGCAGCTCGCGGATCCGGAGAGGATCTAGAGGGTGCAGAGCCGAGACTCTGTGCTGGTAGTAGCCTTAGCACTGTGGTACTGTATTACAGCACCAATACTGTGCTGCACTGCTACAAATATTTATTCATTTATTTATTTACTTATTTATTTCATTATTTCATTATTTTAATTTATTAATTTATTAATTTATTAATTTATTAATTTATTACAATTTATTAATTAATTAATTATTGATTGATTTTATTTATTTATTTATTTAGTTAACTATATTCTATTTCATATTCTTTAAAATAAAATAAAAGATTCTTCRAAATGAGTGGTGATTCAAATTTCTTAGTTGATTTTCTTATGGGTGGTGTTTCTGCTGCCGTTGCAAAAACTGCAGCAGCTCCAATTGAAAGAGTTAAATTATTAATTCAAAATCAAGATGAAATGCTTAAACAAGGTCGTTTAAGTAAAAAATATGATGGTATTGTTGAATGTTTCAAAAGAACTGCAGCTGAAGAAGGTGTTGCAGCATTTTGGAGAGGTAATACTGCTAATGTTATTAGATATTTTCCTACTCAAGCTTTAAATTTTGCTTTCAAAGATAGAATTAAAAAAGCTTTAGCATTTAAAAGAGAAGAAGGTTACTGGAAATGGTTTGGTGGTAATTTAGCTTCTGGTGGTGCTGCAGGTGCCTTATCATTAATGTTTGTTTATTCTTTAGATTATGCAAGAACAAGATTAGCAAATGATGCAAAATCTGCTAAAAAAGGTGGTGAAAGACAATTTAAAGGTTTAGTTGATGTTTATAAACAAACTATAAAATCTGATGGTGTTGCAGGTTTATATAGAGGTTTTGGGCCATCAGTTGTTGGTATTATTGCTTATAGAGGTCTTTATTTTGGTTTATATGATTCTTTAAAACCAGTTGTATTAGTTGGACCATTAGAAGGTTCATTTTTAGCATCATTTTTATTAGGTTGGGTTGTAACAACAGGTGCTTCAACAGCTTCATATCCTTTAGATACTGTAAGAAGAAGAATGATGATGACTTCAGGTCAAGCTGTTAAATATAAAGGTGCAATGGATTGTTTAAGTAAAATTGTTGCTGCAGAAGGTGTTAAATCTTTATTTAAAGGTTGTGGTGCAAATATCTTAAGAGGTGTTGCAGGTGCTGGTGTTATCTCAATGTACGATCAATTGCAAATGATTTTATTTGGTAAAAAATTYAAATAATCAATTTAAATTATCTCACTTTAAAATATACTTAACTTATCAATTTATAAATATAATTAATTATAAATAATATAATATCTTGTATTTATTTTCTTCTCAAATAACGAATAATTTACGTCATTATTCCTCTTCGCCTCTATTTCTTTGGRAAGACGAATGATAAACAAGGGGAATAGCAGAACTTGRTTATAAATTGGTTGAAGCTTTGATGTCTCAGACTACTTCAGGAAGTCTAACAGCTTTCTCTCAGACATTCACCAATTACCACCTAGTTTTGGRGCTGGTGTTGGCAGTTTACTGCGATGAGATCTCTTAGACTCATCGAAGCCCTGCCTTCAGATCAACCTATTTTGGCTATTGTATCATCTGTAGTCACTATTCTATCTATTATATCCATATCTTATCCTTCTATATCTTGTCGTATCTCTAATACATTCAATATATTTGGTTACTATCTCTCTTTTATCTCTCTTTTATCTCTGTTTTATCTCTGTAACACATTTTCAATAAACGTTTGAGAAGCCACCTGTTCCTGCTCTGCTGTGTTCCTGCTGTGTTCCTGCAGCGCTCGTTTCTTTTCARAGTGTCGTTGGTTGCCAATAGTACAGTAATAAATAAATAACAATATTGATATTGGAATTAATATTATTGAATTGCTACTCTATTCCATACTAAAGACCTTTGCATATTTTATTAAAAATAAGAAGTCAAAAAGTATTACTTATATTCAAATCATATCCAGATTATATCCAAATTGTATATTTATTTCATGACGTTTTTGTTCCTGTATAAAGTATTATTATCATTACTATTACTATCTATTGGATATTATTTATAAATTCTTAAAAAAAATAAAAGCAAAACTAATCAAATTCTGGTAGTCTTCAATTTTCATTATATTTAGTATAAATATATCTTAATTTCTCATTATTTCTCATTACCTAAAATATAACTTGTTATAAATATAAAATATCATAAAATTTTTAGCTTGGGAAACTACTTAACTACTTAACTACTTTATTACTTTATTACTTTATTACTTTATTACTTTATTACTTTATTACTTTATTACTTTAATACTTCACTACTTAATCACTTAATCACTTAATTACCAACCTAATTATTAATAATACTATCATATCTTTTTAAAAATGGTTTGTGCAACAGAGGCTGAAGAAGAAGAATATATAAATACTCTTAGAGATAGAAAAGGTAATGCCAATGGTATAGGCTCTTTTCAATTTGATTTTCAGAGTAAGGTAGTTTATTTACATAAACCAAGAAGACCTACTTGTAAATGTCCTTATTGTAAAGTTGATACAACTATTGGTCGTGTTTGTTGGAATTGTAATACTCTTGTTATATCTCTAGAAACTTAATTATTTCAACTTACAACTTACTAATGTTGAAAAAAATTCAAATTAAATGTGTAATTTATCTATTATTTTTTTCATCTTATCTTATATCTTATATTCCATATTAAATCCTTTATTCACTTTCTTATTATACTATATCTATTTTATAATCATTCTCTTTATATTCATTTTTATGTCTTTTTATAATTTCTGAATAATATAGATCCGAAATGAACAATCTCACTACATTTACTTTTTACAAATATTTCATATATACTTTAATATATTACTATTGTTATTATTATATTCTAAATGCCTTCTGTTTTACATATTTATTTCCATAATCCAAAATAATACCAATGTCTTTTACCGCCGTTTGAAGTTTCATTTAATTCTTTAATATCCTTTTTATTTTTCTTATTTTCTTTCTCTTTTTCTTTCAACTCATTTAATAATTTGGAATTTTTAGATCTTAAACTTTCTAATTTTTTTTCAAGTTTAGAAATTTCCTCTTTCAAAGATTCTTCGTTTTCTCTATTATATAAATACCACCACAAATATTGACAAGAAATATACGTTAATGATGCTAACAAAAAAAAATTAAATATCGGTTTTTTAAAATCACTTAATTTTGGGTTATTTATTTCTGTTAATTCGATTTTTTCAATTTTCTTTTCTTCAAAATCATTTGGATTTAATAAAAATTCTGTTTCATTACTTTTATTTCCTTTAACATTATCTAGATTAACAGAATGCTTTTTATGTTTTGATTTTAAATTAATTGCTGTTGAATTTAACAWTCTAACAATCTTTAAGTTTAAAAATTTATTTGATTTTGTAAAATTTGAAATTTCAATAAAATTCTTTAGAATCTTGTTTCTAAACATTTTAATCTGCTGTTTTTCTTTTCTCCTTCCTAACTCAACTCTTTCAAAATACTTGAACCCATTGATTTGAATAATATTTTTGAAGTAATCAATTTCTGCATTTGATTAATATCTACTCAACCTAACTTTCTTTTTAAATTCATGACTTTTTCATCTCTTTTACCATAATTCTGAGATCAATCTTTTTTAATTGGTCACAAATAAAAACATGTTTAACAAAAGTATCCAAAACAAAAACAAAATTCAACTTCAAGATCCGCAAAACTGGTTTCAAATAAAGCTATGAGSATGTAATGAACACTAATTGGTCAATCCGCATTAGGTGCCATTACCAATCAATTCGTAGGATTTATCCCATTTATATAAATCAGTAATCCCTTAATTATTAGAATTAATGCTAATTCTAAGAATTAAGCAATTCGAAATATATAGCTTCAATAAATACTTTTACAATATTAAATATCATCTAGATAGACCTATCCATTACAGAGGAAAATGTAAAATTATGTTTACTAATGTAAAAGTCTGCACCTGTGCATAATCCTACAGATAACCTCATATTTACACGCTGRTTTGCTGCCTCGTTATGCAGTTCTTTACTTTCCGCTTTATTTTGGTTATTTTTCACATTTGCAACTGTTTTTAGTTTAAAAGGTTTATTTACATCATAATAAAAATAAAAAAAAAATAAAATGAAAATGTATATAAAAATATATTTTGATTTCAAATATAAAAGTAAATTCACTCTTGATCAACATATAGTCCACATTCATCTTCCATATCAATTTCAATATCTGTTTCAAAATCCATGTTCATATAATAAGTTTAGTTTCAATTAATCTTACAAAATGTCTTCAACAAGACCTTTTGTTAATTTTATTTCCGATTCATCTTCTGAAGAAGAAAATGATCCTGTGTTAAAACATTTAAATAATCATCCTTCAAAGAAACGAAAAACAATTATTAACTCAAATAAATCAACTTTATATTCAAATTCAATTTCACCCAAAAAGAATTCCATTCAACACTTCAATTCAAATAATGATGATTTAACTAATTTAGATCATTTCTTAAATATTTTAAAACCTACAAAAATACAACAACCAAAAAAATTGATTAAAAAAAATAAATCTTTTTTATCTAATTTTAATCAGGAGAATAGCTTAAAAGATTTAATAATCAATGATAAAGAAAATTCTCTYAATAATTTAATTTCTATTAATAAAAATTCAATATTGTCTCATGATGATTATTATTTCTTATTTTTTGGTAATACTAAATATTCTAAATTTTATAGAAAAAAAATTAAAAATGGGTATGATATTCATTATTCCGATAAAAGATATATAAGAATGTTTCAATTTTCAAATTCAATCTTATTTTCTTTGAACTTAAATATAATCAAATTAACCGGTAAAAATTTTATAAAAGTTATGAGTTATATTTTATCTTTAGATGATATTAATGATAAGCAAATAGTATTTAGATTTAATACTTTTTTGAATAATTCTAACTTTAATCCCAAAATTAATAAAAATGATTTCAATTTATATAATATAGTTAAACTATTAACAATTATTGGGATTTTTAGTAATGATTTATTAACTGATTTATCTAATTTTAAAACTCCTTTAAAGCTTTCTAAATATTTTCATAAGTTCAATGAACCTCAGAAATCTAAATCACAGAATGATTTTTTAGATAATAACGATTCATTAAATACTCCTTTGATATTTAATAAGTCTTTATCATTATATTTATTTCAATTTAGAACAATTATATTATATGTATCAAAATTTAAATTCAATTCAATCATTTATATGTTTTTATTAAAAATTTTATTTCTAATACCTTTAGATTTTAGATTTTTAAATAGTAATAACTTAGAACTTAATTATAACTTTATAAATTCTTTAATCAATAATTTAATTCAATGGAAATTCAACTTTTATTACTCAAAAATTTCAGATTTTTCATTCAAACCTGAATTAATTAATTTATCTACAAATCTATTAAATTCAAATAACTTACATTTATTTAGAAGTTTCTTAAAAAATATCTCTTTATATTCAAATTTAATAAATCAGGAGACTTCTCTATTTTTTCAGTTTAAATGTTGGCTTTTCTATTCCATTCTAACTTCAAATTCAACTTATATAAATCATCCACATTCTTATCATTTTATCCCTCTAGTTAAACATATAAATATTTCAGAAAAATCTAAAAATTCTATTTCGGCTAATAAAAAATTACTAAAAACTCATAATAAAAACTCAAAACAACCATCTGCAGAAAGACAGAAAGTTAATACTACAAAACAAAATAATAAAAAGTATAACTCAACCTTGAAAAAACCCAAACTCAATCAGAAAGATTGTTTAGATTCAARAAATAGATATTCTTTCAATGAAAGAAATACCGAAGAAAAGAACCATGAATGTAAGAAGAAATCTACTAAAAAATCTATACAGAAAAATAATCAAGAAAATTTTCAAATTTTGAAAGGGGAACAAATTGGAAAACTTAGCACAAATACTTCTAAAACTTTTGAGAAACCAGAATTTGAGTATGATAATAAAAGCCATAAAGAGCCCCATGAAATTTCAACTAATATTGCCAAGATCCCTAAAATTATCCAACACAAAATTCCCAGGGAAAGTTCAATCAAGTTTTCAAAAAAAGTTTCAAGCGAGACTTTTAAAACGACTTCTCAGATAACCTCAAAAATTTTAGAATCTGGACCTTCAAATAGTAAGTTAATCAAAATTATTAAAAGGAGACGTGTCAAAACTATACATAATACCAAAATCAAAGAAGCTTCAAATAAGATGTCTAATAAAACATTTAAAAAAAAAGTTTCTAGAATCTCGCATAAAAGCAAAAGCCCAATCAGAAACAAAAGTTCTAAAAGAATAACCATTAAAGGTACAAACCAATCCCTCAAAAGTTCAAGCAAATCAGTTAATGGAACAGTAAGCAAAATTCTGAAAGAACTTATAAAAAAAAATTATAACGGATGCTTTAAAATAAATTTCAAGAAATATCCCAAAAGAATACAGAATATAAATTCGAAGAAATCTCAGAAGAGTATACCCAAAGATATAATTTTAAAAAACCACTATGTTCATTCTTCCAACAAAAAATGGAATAGATATAATAGTTTAAAAAGATCCTTAAGCCAAACCTCGGTGAAATCTATGAATGGAAAACCATTTCGAAGATATAGTCTAGCATCTAGTAAAGAGATAAGAAAAGCTTCTTTAAGAAGTTTGAGTAAACTTACAAATAAAAATAGTCCAATAGAAAGTCGTCTTGGAGAATTAAAGCAAGCTCGTTTTCCTAAACTGCCTAAATCTATATTCAGATCTCCTGCTAGACTTAAACAGCAAAAAATAAGAGAAGCTTCACTAAAAGCTAAATATTCCAATCAATCAATACTCGATAAATATGTAGCAAAAAATAATCCTAGTATTCCAGAAACCCCTAAAATCAAAAGTGCTAAAAAAATTCAAAACAAAATAAAACCATTATCAAAATCAAAGCCATTATCAAAATCAAAATTATTTTCAAAAGAACTTTCAAGAACAAAATCTTTACCATTGATTAAACCGAAAAAAAAAATAAAGATCAAAAGTGAAAATCTTTTGAGTGAAAAAGAAAAATTAAGTTATGATTTGAAATTTTCTTTCGCTAATAAAGATTTTACAAACTTAATTCTTTTGAATACCATTAATTATTTGATTTATTTAACTAAGAATAGAATAAAAAAAATGCCAGAAACAGCAGATGAAATAAAAAGTATTTCAGTTAGATTATCTACTATAAATTATTTAGTTAAGAATCTTCAAAATGATAATGATTATTATAGACCATATAATTTTTTTCACAATTCAAAAAAAAGTAACATATGGCTAAATAATTTAAAATTGATTGTTAATTTTGGTAAAGATGACGATATTAGTAATTTAGAAGAGAAAATTTTAAGAAAATTACATAGTTTAACAAAAGAGATCCATGAATATTATCTTCCTCCATATAATGATAATTATCTATTAAATAATGAATTGGCAAGTGCAAATTTTATTTTGCTTTCAATAAGTAATGAATTAGGGGTTTGTTTGAAATTTTATAAATTTGATATAATAAAGAGTATATAAAGCATATATTAGACTTAAATCTACAATTAAATTTTAATAAAAATGATAAATATTTTATTTTCTGTTTAATTAAAATTTTTTAATTTTTATACATACATAATATTAAAACATAAGTTTTAAGGAAATTTATACAAATAACACATTTAATCAATCAACTTGATAAATGGATTCTAAATCAAAGCTTTCAACCTTTCTTTTTTCATTTGAGATTTTTTTATAGAAATCAGAATAAAAATTTAAACCACCTTCAAAGCTTTGAAGATCTTCAACAATTTTATTTTTCAATTTACTATGCTCAGCAATCGATAATTCAAAATTATTTGCAATTTCTTTTGCAGGATATTTCAAAATCATTCGACATTCCTTAGAAATTCTTAAAGAATTTGCATTTGCATAATCTAAATCATTTATTGATCTTACTAATTTTTTGGAGTATTTTCTTTTAAAAGCATTCGGAATATCACTTATAACCCAATAAACACCAAAGGCACTCATAGATAATAAAATCAAGTTTAAAGTTGATCTTGAAGTTAATGAGTTCATTATTGAATGTATATTATTTAAATTCGAAAGTATTAAATTTCTAGAGATTAATAATTTTGTCGATGAAGTTAAAAAAATTATTGAAAGAGAATTTTTCCAACTGAATTTATTTGCTAATTCAAGAGAATTTGAATTTGAGTTTGAAATTAAATTTTGATTTGGACCATGTATACCAATCGAATTAAAAAATCTTTCAAAAGTTGGATCAAAAAAATCTAGTAAAGATATTGGTTCTTCAAGATTTCTGATAATTGTATCTCTTTTTTTTGTAAACATAAAATCATCTCTAAAAATCTTATTATTTAGCAATTCGTTTGAATTTAAAGAATTTTTACCAATTAATTTAATTTTTTCAACACCTTCTGAAGTTTTTTTTCTACAATAAGTTTCAGAAACTTCAACACTATTTAAAATTTTTGAGATCATTAAATTTTTTGTTTTTGTTGCATAATCATATAATGAAAAAAACCCAGAATATTTTATATTATTTTGATTATTATTAATTTGAGATAAATTGTTAATTGTATTTAATATGTTTTTTTTTGAAAATTGATAAACATCATTATTTATAAATTCTATTAAATCATCAATTTGCTTATTTGAATTAACAGAATTTATCAAAAGTTTTTCATAAATCGGAGTTACTTTATTGAGTTCATTTGATAAAGTATTTTTTTCATTTAGATAAATATTTTTGTTCAAGCTTGATAAAATTTCTAAATCATTGAGAAGCTTTATAAGATAATTTTTAGCAGGAGCTAATTTTGATAAAGATCTTTTTTCAAGAATGAATTTTCTTAAAGAAGATTCTAAATGATCGAAATCTGGGTTACCATGTGGATGATTATTATTATTATTACTATTATTGTTAGGATCATTAGGATTATTAGAATCATTATAATTACTAGAAGAGTTTGGATTATAATCCGTGTTTTCTAAAACATCTGAAGAAGAAACAAAATGAACAAATTCTCTTGCATCTTTATGAGTATCAGGACTTAATTTTTGAACTTGATCAAGAATTCTTTTGATACATCTATTTTTATCTTTGATATTATCGAATTTATTGACAACAATAAATATGAAATTTTTATCTTTAGCAGCAGTTGTAATAAATTCTTTTGCAGATAGAGTGAAATGATTTTCAGCATTAACAACAAATACAACTAAATCAATTTCTTCTTGAGTTGAAAATACTTGAGTTGTTTGATAACTATCCATATTTAAGCCTGGAGCATCAATTAAAGCAATATCAATTATACCATTATTTAATAAAGAATGATTTTTTGATCTATTATCTTTAATATAAACTTTTAAAATTGAATATAAATCAGATTGTTGTACTAAGAAATTTAAATCTTTTAAATCAAAAATTTTATAAGTTGATTCATCATTAATATCATAAAACTTTGAAGTTAAATAAACAGCATGAACTTGTTCAATTGAATTATTTTGTTTTGAATCTATAACTTCACAAAATACATTTGTACAAGGTTGTTGATCTTCAGGTAATAAATTTTTTCTTAATAAAGCATTACAAAAAGTTGACTTACCAGCATTTAAATCACCAGTTACAAAAACTTTGGAAGAAGTATCATCTAATCTTTCTTTTAAAGAATATAAATGCTTAATTTCAAAAGATAATTTATCATTTAATAATTGAGAAATTGCAGATTTATTCAAATTATTTAATAAATTATTATTATTCGATTGATCATCATATAAATTTAGATTTAAATTTAAATTTAAAATTTTAAAAGATAAATCTAAAGAAGAGTAATCAATTAATTCCTTTTTTTTATCATCAATATTATTTTCTGCAGTATGAATATGATTATAATCCAGCAAAGAAGAAGATTGTAAAGAAGATAAAGTTGAATTTGAATTAGATTTTGATAAAGAAGGTAAAGAAGGTATAGAAGAAATAGAAGATATAGATTGAATAGTTGATCTTCTATTTAAAGCAATTTTTGATTTATCATCAATTAATAAATTATTATCCAAATTATTTTTTAGATTATTTATTGGATAAGTTATTAATCTTTTTTTAATTTCTAATTGTAAATTTGAAAGAAATTGAATGGAATTGGTTATTGAATTATTTAAATTTAATCTATTATCATTATAATGAATTTGAGATATATGAGAATTTAATAGTTCTTTATTTATATTATTATTATTTTTATTGAAGGAAGGGGAAGAAGAAGAAAAGGAAGAAGAAGAGAAGTTTGTAGTTGGATTCAGATTTGAAGGTGGACAATATATTATTGACGCTGGATTTTGATTATTTGATATCAAATCATCATTATTTAAGTTATTATTTAAATCATTACCTGAATCATTATTTGATGCATCATTTGAATCATTATATAAAGTATTGAAGAAATGTTTTTTATGTTTTTGAGTAAAATTTCGATTATAATTTTGAAATTGATTATTGTTATTAATATTATTATTATTATTGATTAGATTATTTGAGCGATATATATTATCAGTATTGTTATTATTATTATTTTTGAAGCGACTATTATTATTTGCTAGATTATTTAAATGATTTAAATTATTTATAGTGTCTTGATTATTTATATTATTATTTGCCATTGTTTTTTATATTGGTATGTTTTAAGAATATTGAATAAAATAGAAGTGAGATTGAATCGGCGGTTAATGAATAAATGAATTTAAGTAAAAGTGAATAGAAGGAAAGCAAAAAAAAAGAAGCAAGTTTGGTGTTTCAAGGTATATTTAAGATAAATTCAGGAGAAGCAAAAGAAGTAAGGTATGTCAAAGAAGTAGAAATTGGAGTTTTTGAATTTGTATCTAAACTCGAATTTCTTCTTGTTCTTCTAGTTCTTCTTGTTCTGTTTGTTCTTCTGGTTCAGAATCTCCTTGTTTTCATATGGTCACGTGTCTTACTGATTTCCTCGGAAGTGGTAAGTGAAATCGAATCAAAGAAAAAGAAAAGAAACGTGAAAAGAAACAAGAAAAAACATGACATCAAGCACGTGAAAACATTAGTTATCACGCGGCCTTAATTATTTGCTAAGGCACGTGATATTGRCAGCTCCGATCCTGTGGGTTTTCTTTTGCCCGCAGTGATTACGTGCGTGCTTGTCTTCTTTTCCTGGTCCTTGGATGTGTTTTGTTATGTTCTGTTATGTTTTGTCTCCTTTTGTTAATCTTCTCTCACCACTGCAAAGTGTGGATACTAAATTTAAATACCATTCATTCATTAAATACCATTAAATACCATAAATTACTACTAAATACCATTCAATAGTATTATTAAATTTAATCAAAGTATTATTTATTGTTTTTTTAAATTACTTTCTTACTTTCAATCACTTTTTTCTTTTCAATGAGAATTTGAATTCAAATTTGAATCAAAACTTGAATTATAATATATTCTAAATGATAATATAAATGATAATCTAATTTATTTTTGATCCAAGAATTTATTCAAGAATCACCTAAAAACTTAATCAATTAAAGAATTTATTACCAAAAAAAATTCAATTTCAAGGACTTCAATCATAGAATTTATATAAGAAATATTAAATCAAGGGATTTCATCAAAAACTCAAAAAAGGTTTCCATTAACCGCTGATACTTATCTAAAATAAGGACACTCAATAATATAATTTAATAAAAATGTCTGAAAACCAAATACGTAATGATATTTTTAAAAAAATCGAAAGAGAAAAAAATATTTTATCTTCTTCATTAAAAATTCAAAAAAATACAACTAATTCAATAATTATTCAAAGATGTAATACAAGTATAAGAGAAGCAAGACAAAATTTAGAATATTTAGAAGAGACTTTAAATAATTTATCTCTTAAATCTCTGAATAGTAATACTACTACTAGTACTAATAATATTGATAGTTTTATAAATGAAAATTCTAATAAAGTGAATAATAGTATACCTATTACTTATAATTCAACCCCAATATCAAATAATTCAACTCTTGTTAACTCTTATTCTTCATCCTCTCCCAATATTAATAATAATAATAATAATAATAATAATAATAATAATAATAATAATAACAGTAACAATAATATCAATAATAGTTTATATGATCAGAATATAAACTCAAGAGATTCGAATTCGGATTACAGTAATAATCATAACAACAATGCCAACAATAATAATGCTCTAGCTCCAGCCCCAAGTTTATATAATTCAGCCTTACATGATTCTCAACCTTTAAATTTCACAAGATTAGATTTAATGAAATATGATTGTCCATCTTTGGGTCATAGAATTCAATATATGTTACAACAATTAAAATTCAAATTACAAATTGAAAATCAATATAAAGAAGGTACTGAAAAAATGGTAAAATTATATCAACATGATGGTGATACTCATTCTTCAAATATTGCTGCTGGTGGTAGAATTGAGATTAATCAAAAAATTCCTCTATTAAAAAGATCTTTAAAAAGATATAATGATATGAATTTAAATATCAACGAAATTATCAAAGAAACTGAATTATTTTTAAATACAAATAATTCAAAATTAAGAAAAAATCCAATTTCTGGTTTATTAACAATTAAAATTAATTCAATTAAAGATATTGATCATTTAATTCAACCAAGTAGATTTTCAATCAAAAAAACTGAGAGTGTCATWTTAATTAAAATTGATGATGATTTAAAATCAAAATCAAAAATTATTAAAAATGATAAATTTAATGAAGATTTTCAAATTTTTACTGAYAATGGTAATGAAATTGAAATTTCAATTTGTGATAAAATCAATGATAAATTAGTACCCGTTGCAATAATTTGGTTTATGTTAACTGATATTATTGAAGAAATCAGAAAAAAAAAAGTTAATAAAGGTATCAATAATGGTTGGGTTTCTGCTTCAACAATGAAAGAACAACAAAAAAATCAACATTTAAAAAAAAAAGATCAACAACAAGATCAAAATCAAAATCAATCAGCCAAAAAAGATGATTATTCTCCAAATAAAAAATCTCCAACTATTGATTTACCTTTAAATGATCAAAATAATAATCCTATTACAAGTACTCATTGGTTCATACTTGAACCTGCTGGCCAAATCCTGTTAACTTTAGGTTTTCAAAAAACAAATAAAGAATTTCGTCCTTTTAATAATCTTGGTGCTTTAGGTAGACATGGTGCAATTCGTGAAAGAAAAGAAGAAGTTTATGAACAGCAAGGTCATCAATTTGTTCAAAGACAATATTATAACATTATGCAATGCGCTTATTGTGGAGATTTTTTACGTTATTCATGTTTTCAATGTCAAGATTGTAAATTTTTATGTCATAAAAAATGTTATAAAAATGTTGTAACAAAATGCATATCAAAATCAAGTTCTGATATTTCTGATGAAGCAAAATTAAATCATAGAATCCCTCATAGATTTGAACCTTTTTATAACAAAAGTACAAAATGGTGTTGTCATTGTGGTTTTATTTTACCTTTAGGTAAAAAAAATGCTAGAAAATGTACTGAATGTGGTATTATGTGTCATACAAACTGTGCTCATCTTGTACCTGATTTTTGTGGTATGAGTATGAAAATGGCTAATCAAATTTTAAAAACAATTGAATTAACTTCTTCTGCTGCAAATTCAAATAGTCCAAAAAGAAAACAAAAAAAATCTTCTCCAATATCTAATTTCAATAATAATAAAATCAATAATAATAATAATAACATCAATAATTCTATTACAAATTCGATGCAAAATAATATTCAAAATTCTAACTTTGTTAATCCAGGTATTCAAAATCGTTTATCTTTCCAAGATAATTCATCTATTATTCAAAAACCAATTTCTCCAAATCCTTATAGTTCTAATTCGGCAACTCCTCTGCCTCAACCTCCTGCAGTTCCACAAATTAATATTCAAAATGATTATGATATGACAAATGATTTTGCAAGTAAAGCTTCGACTCCAACTATTGAAATATTTGATACTGATGATATTAATAATCAACCCCAATCTAATCATCAAAAAACTTTATCTTATATTGACACTCCAACAGAATCTGCCTTTAATGCACCGGAATCTAACGTTCCTACAATGACTTCTAGTCATAGAAAATCTCCATATGAAACTCAAACCCAACCGCTTCATATTCAAGAACTGCCCAATCAAAGAAGACCAATGTCTAAATCTTATGATACTATAACTAAAACCAATAATGCTGATAATAATATTCAATATGGATACCCATCTGATTCARGCATTCCTAACCAATCTGATAATAAGCAATTACCAGAACAAATACAGCAATCTAAAACTCAATCATCTAGCTCTCCAACTAGAAATTCTAAACAAACTTTAGCTGAAACTGAAGAAAGCTTAAATAATGAAATTCAAAAAATTGACTCTCATACTCGTAAACATCACCGTCGTCGTAAGGTTGGCTTAGATGATTTTCAATTTTTGGCAGTTTTAGGTAAAGGTAACTTTGGTAAAGTTATGTTAGCCGAATCTCGTGAATCTCATAAATTATGTGCAATAAAAGTTTTGAAGAAAGATTTTATTCTYGAACATGATGAAGTTGAAAGTACAATGTCTGAAAAAAGAGTTTTTCTTGTTGCTAATAGAGAAAAACACCCTTTTTTAATCAATTTACATTGCTGTTTTCAAACAGAAAATAGAATTTATTTTGTTATGGAATATGTTCGTGGTGGAGATTTAATGTGGCATATCCAAAAGCAAAGATTCTCTCAAAGAAGAGCTCAGTTTTATGCTGCCGAAGTGCTATTAGGTTTGAAATGTTTTCATGATAATGGAATTATCTATCGTGATTTAAAATTAGATAATATTCTTTTAACACCAGATGGTCATATAAAGATAGCTGATTATGGTTTATGTAAAGAGGAAATGTGGTATGGGAATACTACATCTACTTTTTGTGGAACTCCAGAATTCATGGCTCCGGAAATATTAAAAGAACAAAAATATAATAAAGCAGTAGATTGGTGGGCATTTGGAGTTTTATTATATCAAATGTTATTAGCCCAATCTCCTTTTAAAGGTGATGATGGTGATGAGGTTTTCAATGCTATTCTTACAGATGAGCCTCTTTATCCTATTCAAATGGCTAGTTCAGCTGTTTCAATTCTTCAAGCTCTTTTAACTAGAGATCCTTTGAAACGATTGGGAGCTGGACCTAGAGATGCTGAAGAAGTTATGGAACATCCTTATTTTAGAAACATTAATTTTGAAGAGATTTTAAATTGTAGTGGAAAAGTTCCATATCTTCCGGAAATCAAATCAGATGTTGATGTTTCAAATTTTGATGACGAATTTACTTCAGAAACACCAAAATTGACTCCAGTAAATTCAATTTTGTCATCTGAAATGCAAGAACAGTTTAGGGGGTTTTCATATATGGTATAGTTTTTTTTTATTTTTTGACTTCTTCAACATTAATGTCTAATAAGGGATTTGGTTATTTATTCATTAGTAAATTTGCTTACAATGTTTATTAGTAATATCAAATATTTTAATGGTACATTCAAATATATTTTTAATTATTCTTTCTAACTTTTTTTTTCAAAAAAAATACATATTTTTAAGCTATATCCAGGCATCTAACTCTTCGATCCTGTATTCATCCTCTTTGAAAGAAGGATAGTAAGGAACCATTGCATTTTCACTTTGTATATAACAATTATTGTACATTTTCCAATATGAACTCCTTACTTTCCTTGCAGCATGGAATAATCCAGCTAATATATAATTCAAAATAACTCCACACCCAACTGCATTTCTCACCCCATCAATTGCATCCATTATTCTATCTATTACTTGTGGTGATGTTTCGTAAATATTAGGAAACAATAAATTAAGAAAGTGTATGAAGGCATCTTCAAAGCCAAGACCTATACATCCTAAAGCCATATGTTTAACAACACTGGCAGATGTTTGTCTATGAACTTGATCTCTATCAGTTAATGCGTTCTCTAATAAAGGAAGAACTGCGTAAATATAGTCCTTAGTCATAGGACCTATATATTCAAACATGAAAGTCATTGCCTTCAAAACACCATTTTGAACATTATTATCTGGAGTTCTATACTCATTCATCAATGCCGGCAATACGGTGAAAGGTTCACAAGTTTCTGCAATAATACCGATTGCAACAGCAGTACATACTCTTGATTGACGTTCTTGAACCTTTAAATTATTTAGTAAAGTAGATAATACTTCCTGAGGTCCTATTGCTTTGGCTATATATCCAAACGTCTTGTTTGCTGCTTTTCTGATGGATTTTCTATGTGCTTTCAACATATCAACCAATTCAAAACAAATTCTCATCCACTCTTTTGAAGGTACATATTCTGGAGCTCTATCTGCTATTCTTCCAATCAATTCTATTGCATTTTCTTGAACCTTTTCGTGTCTATTTCTTAGAATAGGAGTTAGATTGGGTAATAATTGTTCTATTGGTGGATTCATTGAAACTAAACCCACGACAGCAACAATGTTTTTCAAGGTACGTAAAATTGACCCAAGAACCTCAGGAAAAACTTCACCTAAAGATTCATATAAAACCTTACTAAGCTTATACATTATTTCGTCTTCACCACAATTTTTGATAGAGTTTGAGACTGTTGAAACAAGATCTGCAGCTTGTTGACGAACTTGAGGGTCATTGTTTTTGAGTCTATAAAGAACAATAGACACGATGTTGGGTATATAGGGCTTTACTCTTATATCTAACGAATTCACAACAGTTTCAAATGCAGTTAGTACCGATTGATCGTCATTTGATAATTGTAGTTCAAATGCCACAAGCATTCCATCTATTAGTCTCTTAACAACTCTATCTGACAAATCTGCTGTTCCTAGACTTGAAACCATAATATCAATTGTTTGAACTGCCATCTTCCTGAATGGTTCAGATTCATCTTTCAATATATTCAATAACCCTTCCACAATTTCACTTACTCCTACTTTTTTAGCAAGTGCATTTGTGGTTTCAACAACTAATTTATTATTTTTATTGTCAAGAGACAATTTTCTAATCCAGAAATATTTCAAAAAAGGTGGTAAAACCTTATCACGTAAATATCGTGGTTGTACTCCATCGGTTGTTGAACACTGCTGAATAACCTTAAGGATTGTCCTTTTCATTTCTTCGTCGGGAGAATCAAATTCTCTTAAAATTATCACCATTATTTCACCTGTATAATAATTTGCATATTCTGGATCCATCAAAGGTATTAAATAACCAATGCATCTTAAAAATGCTGACAAGCTACCGCCTCTTTGTCGTCTCATTCCCGTCCACAAAGGTTCTAAAACATTTTCGAAAGATTCGATTCCATAAGGAGCTGAAGCCTCTGCTAATGCAGCCAAAGCCAAAGCTGTATTTCTTCGTATACTGACATTTTCATCTTCCAAGCCCTTATAAATTGCTTCGACCAACTCACCTAAATGGGGTAAGATTCCACATCCAAAAAGTACTGCAATTTGCTGTACTATTTTAACACCAGTTAATCTGGCTTGACTGCTTTTTCTTGATCTACAAACAGCATGAAGAAAAGGTAGTAACGATTGAATACCTAAAGCACTTGAAATAACGGCAAAAGTTCTTGCAGTCATATTTCTTATATATTCATCTGTTGTTTCAACGTCTGGTCGCAAAGTAGAGATCATTTCTGCTAAACCAGCAGCTCTAGATAGATTCGAAATAATTTCACGAGCCTCCATTCTGGCTACATAGTCTTCTTCCATTAAAAACGGACATATTACTCTTAATATCTGATGTGTATAAGGCCTTATTAAATCTCCCAATTTATATAAAACTCTATCAACAATTTTAACAAGCAAATGTCTTTCCTGTTCATCAAACTTTTTTTCCATTAGTAGGGGTAATATTTGTTCAAATAAAACTCTGGGACCAAAGTTTCTAGCATTATCTGTTAAGGTTCTTAATGAAGCCTTTCTCACAGGGGGTGTTCCATTTTTTATTTTTAAAAGTAATCTCATAACTTTTCTTTCTTTAACTTCATAAATTGTTAGCGTTTTATTACCTTCGAATTTAGATTCATCTTTTGTTCTTAACAATTTAGAGAAATATTTGGCATCTTCTGGCTTGAAGAACTGTAAGTTTTTAATTCCAGGAATTTCTGTTAGTAGTGCTTCCTTTAGTTTTTCAGTATATTCTTCTTTTAAATCGGGAACAGAATAAATGCCTGTAAGATTTTTTTCATCATCATTTTGTTGATCAGTATTAAAGGTTATACTAGTTTTATTATTAGAAGAAACCTGAACAGGAACCAAGGCCATCATTGGCTCTTCAGGTATAAATCTGGAATTTCTTTCACTATCAGCATCCTTATCATTATCCCATTTCGATTTTTTGATTATTTTATTTATAAATTCACTGGCTGTTTTTTGAGTAGTTTCATCTATTTTTTTTTTCTTTTCTTCTAGAATTTCAGATTCATTTGGAAATTGCCACCTTCGTTTCCTAATCTTTTCTCTCGGTACTAATCTTGGGGGTGTTTTATCTCCTTCTTCTAACATTATGTTCTCTTTAACTATTCACTGAATTAAAAAGGTTTTATCTTTATTTATTCTTCAATCAAAATATTTTCATAAATAACCTTCATAGTTCATCAAAATCAACGGTACCTTACTGAGCGCGTAATCAATGCCAAATAAAAATTTTAATACTTCATTTTTGGGATCCGCCGTACTGGTTTTGCACCACTAACTCTAAATTAAGCTTGATGGTGTCCTAAATTGAATTCAACCAAAATAATCAATTAGAATAAATGAGAATTTGTATTGGAAAATAAATCGATTACAAAATTAATCAGAATTTTTTTTAATTTTCTGCTCCAAATAAATCATTTCAGGACATTTTTTTCAATTCCAAATAATGCAGCTACGTTTTCAAAGTTTTCTTCTTCTACTACTTCTTTTCACTTTTTCATATGCTGAGATTGAAGAAACCAAAGAAATTAAAGGCAATTCATATCCTTATAAAGAAAAGTTATTATTAAAGCCATTGCCTAATAATCATTTATTATCATCTTTTATATTTGACTTAAACTCTCATGAAATACCAATTGATTCATTAACTGGGTCAAGTATATCCAATAATTCAATAAAAATTACAGAAACTGCTGCTCATTATAAAATATTTCCAAAAACTCTTGGACCTATTTTACAAGCTACAAAAGCTCATGAATTACATTTAAGATTTTCTAAAGGATTCTGGGATGCTGAAAAATGGGGAAAATTACCTTATAATGGAAAATATTCAGGTGGAATGGGTGTTGAAATATGGACTGTAATAGAAGCAAATGATAAAGAAGACGCATATAATTCATGGTTAATATTGGTAAATTATTTATCTGGTTTATTTTGTGCTTCATTTAATTTTATTGATAGCCAAATAACAACGTTCCCAATAAAATCATTTCAAAGTACTGTAGATTATCAGATGAACAAAAAAAAATTATTTTTACTAAGAAGTGCATTACCTAAAGAACCGGTCTGTACAGAAAATCTAACTCCATTGCTAAAATTATTGCCTACTAAGGGAAAAGCTGGTATTTCAACATTACTTGAAGGTCATAGATTATTTCATTCTTCTTGGCATTCTATGTCAATTGATATTATACCATTAGAGGTTGAAGAAAATAAATTTCATATGACTATTCATGTGGACGAAGTAATGAATGTTCCAAGAATATTAGATTTTGCTAAAAATCCAATACCTAAACCTGTAGATGGAGATCATTTGTTATGTGATAAAGAAACAAAATTTTACGATATATATCATTGTTTTTATAAAGGTGAATCACTGAAAATTTCTTGGGATTTGGAAAAAATATTTGGTAAACTTATTCTTGGCCCTGTTTTATTTGCAGAAAAAGAAAGCGAAGTATGTATTGAAGCTACTGAAGATTGGAATATAATGGCCTTAATTGAAAAAGAAGATGGATTTTTAGTCAGTTCGTTAGATAAAGGAAGAGGTTGTTTTCAAATAAAAGATCCCGGAAGCAAATTTAATTTAAAATTTGAAAGTGAAAATTCAAATAATATTACTAAAATTCAAAATCCAGATATTTATGTTTCAAGATCTTTAACTGGATATGGTCAAGGTAATGGAGGATTAAGAACTATTTTCAAAAATCCTTCGAATGAAGATGTTCATATAACTTTTTTTGAAAGTTTACCTTGGTATATGAGAGTTTATTTACATACTTTAAGAGTTGAATCAAATAATAAGATATTAGAGTCTGATAGAATAGGAAAAATTATAAAAGATATGTATTACAAACAAGCTATTGATAGGAGAAGGCCAACGCATTTAGAATTTGATATGATAATTCCAAAAAAAAGTACAATTGCTATAGATTATAATTTTGATAAATCCTTATTACTATATTCAGAATATCCACCAGATGCGAATCATGGATTTGAATTAGAACCAGCAGTTGTAACAATATTAAATAATGAAGGTAAAGTATCTTACGTGCTTAGAACAACATCATTATTACTTTCATTACCAACTCCAGATTTTAGTATGCCATATAATGTTATTATTTTTACATCAACAGTTATGGCGTTAATATTTGGTACGGTATTTAATAGTTTAATTAAAAGAATGGTTACAGAAGAAGAAGCAGATTTGATAGCATCCCAAAATAGTATTATAAGTAGAATGAAAAGTAGAATACAAACAATTAAATCAAAGATATTGAGTAGAGTTGGAATATCAAAAACTTTGATTAAAAAATAGTTGAATTTTAAATTTTAGGAATGGTTTATAATCTCACAAAACTTTTATCGTAGTATACCCAAATAAAATGGCCACAAAATAGAAGCACCGATTTACCGAGTTGAAAATTTCAAACTTATTCAAGTAAAATATATTTTTGTAAGTTGATAAAAAAATAATATAACGTTAGTTAGTAGTTTATTATAGAATATAAATATTGTTATAAATAATATAGTAAATAATAGTAAATATATATTGTTTTCCTGAAATATTGAATATTATTTAAGAAAGGAATAAAAATATTGTTTTAGATTTATCAAAAGAAAGACAGAGTTAAGAAAAAATGAGTGGAAAAAGTAGTATTGTTTTATTGAATAGATTGTTATCATTAAAAGAATCTAGTCAATCATTATATTTAATAATTGATTCATTTAAGCAATCATCGAATTATTTAATCAAAGAAATAATTGATGAAAGAATCAATAAAAATGAAATTCAAATAATATACTTATCATTTGAAACTATAGTTCAACCAGAATGGGCAAATGAGTTCATTGATTGTATAGATTTACCAATAAGTCAGATAATTTTACAAACACAAAATATAATTAAAAAGAAATATGCAAAAAGTAATATTGAGAATACTAATGCTGAAAATAATAACAATATTAATAAAAATAATAATAATAATAGTAATAATGGTGGAAATTATATTGGAAATAAAAATAAAAAATTACTAATATTTATTGATTCAATGAATTATATTAAAAATATAGAAGTAAATGAATTCATTTCAAATTTATATATTCAGAATAATATAATTCTCTTTACAATTTTTCATTTGAATATACCCGAAATTTTATCAAAAAATAATTATCCAACAACACTAAATTTTTTAAAAATTATTTCAACATCAATATTTGAAATCAGCTCATTAAATTTTAATTTCAATTATAATTATAACTCAAATTTTGAATATGAATTAATTGAAGATGATTTAAATAAAAAATTTAAATTTTATTCAAGAAATTTATTCAATAACTCTAAATTTAAGCTAGAATTAGTTCTAAAAAGAAAAAGTGGTAGAGAAATTATTTATAATTATATAATTGATAATAAAGATCATTCGATAATGATTGATATTGATAAAGAAAAAGAAAATAATGGAAATAATGAAAGTAATGAAAGTAAAGAAGATGAAATATTAAAGAATTTAACAACATTTAAATTAAGTATGAATGAAAAAGAAAAAGAAGCTAAATCAAAAGTTGAATTACCATTCTTAGAAGCTCAAAGAGATATCACTGCAGGAGGGGCAATTGTATATGAGTTTGAAAAAGATGATGATTATGATGAAGAAGATCCATATGAAGATCCATTTTAATAGTTTCTTTAGTAATTTATTGTATAAGTTAATTATATTTATTATTTCGTATATGTCTAATATATTTGTTATTTGTTATACTTATTATCTTCGGTAAGTAATGCCAGTAATGCCAGCAATCAAGGAGTAACAATCAAGGAGTAACAATCAAGAAGTAGCAGTAAAGGGGTGGCACTGCTCTGGTTACCCTACTTCTTTGGCGCTAAAACAGAAACTGCAAGCAATAAAAGATAACAGAATGCTCAGGAATATTATTTACTTTTATTTGTATCTATCAGTGTAGTTAAAAGGAAAAGAAAATAAAGATAGATAAAGACAGAGATAAAGACTTAAGTTAAATGTAGATATATGAATTTAGAGAGTAGTCAATTATTTATAAAAATGATTTCTAAGGATAAGATTTTAATTGTTGGTAGAAGGAAATCAGGTAAGATTCGATTATTAAAAAAAATATTAAGAAAAAATTTCATTGAAGATTTAACTAATGAAACTGATGGTCATTGTGGATTAATTTATAAACATAATATTATCAATAAGTATTATCGTAAGGATATTGAAATTTGGATTGATGAATTTAAGGAAGTTGAAGAAGAAGATTTATGGGTTAAAGAATTTTTAAATTTTGAATATAAAGAAATTCGAGATGTTATTAATGGTATAGTTTATTGTATTGATTTAAACAATTTAAAAGAGAATGAAATCATCAGGGAAATTAATTTAATCAATGATAGGTTAAAGATTATCAAAAAAGAATTTGAAAAAGATCAAATAATCAATAAACATTTTTTAAATTATGAAGAAGAATTTAGTAGTAATATTGAAGATTATGATAATATTAGTGATTATAATAATAGTATTGATAATTATAATAATATTATTCTTGAAAACTATAATAAAAATATCAATAATATTAATGAAGAATTTGCAATTTGGGAAGGATTTATGTTGGTTGTTGGATTAATGGAAGAAGAAAATATTGAAAAAAATACATCAATAGTTGAAGATATTTTATGTTTAAATAATATTGAGTTTATTCCAATCAATTGTAACAARGAAGAGTATTACAATAATAATAATAATTATAATAGAAATATTAGAAATCAATTTGGAGAGAAATTTGGTTATGAAAGAGTTGAAGAAGTTTTAAATACATTTGATTGGAATAATGTTACCTATGATTCTGATAAGATAAAATATGATAATCTTGATAACAATATTGGTAATAATAATAATAATAATAATAATAATAATAATATTGATAATAGTATTCGTATAGATATTAATGATTTTGAAATTCAAAATTTTGAAGAAATGAAAGAAAAATTATTAAATGAAAATGATAAAACCAATGAAAAAAATGATAATGGTAAAATTGATGATGAAACAAAAGAGAATGGTAAAAATACTAATGATAAAATTGAGGAGTTTGATAAATTGATAACCAAAATCAAGGATGCTAAATCTCAAGCAGGAGAGATAAAAGATGAAAAGGGAAAAGAGAAATTTGCCCTTGATTTTATCAATGAGATTATTGACTACGTATAGTAGCAGTAGGAGGAGTAGGGGCAGCAGCAGCAGACTTAGCTGCTTGTGCTGGTTTTGCTGCTTGTGCTGCTTGTGCTGCAATTATCCGCTTTTAAATGGACACTACTTTAAATATGACTTTCTATTCGCGTAGGACCTAATTAAGTGGCCACGAGCGCGCACGAGATTTAATCACATGATCGTTTTTTAGTGTTGTCTGCATGGCCAAGCGAGACCAGAACTGCGGAGCTTTTTTGCTGTTTCAGGCTGCTTTCATTGCGGGCCGGATTTGGCGAACTGAAACAAAACCGGATTTGGCAGGAACTTGGTCGTAATTCAAACTCATTGAGTTGCTATCAGGTGACCCATMTCGTATATAGTTGTGGCTACCGTAGTCATTATCCTGAGTTCTGTTCTTTTTCAACTGCGATTTGTTAGGTGTTAAAATAAAATAAAATAAAGGTCCAAATTGCAAATCTAAATCCAAATACTGCAATCAAACTCCAATTCAATTCAATCCAATTCAATTTGAGTCGATATATTTTACAGTCAAATTGTAGTTATAATTTAAAATATTTTCACAATATAAATTCAATACGCTTATCATAATTACAATTAAAATAAACTAATCCTCCTTTTTTTTAATTAAAGAATTTCTTCACCTTTATTCTTCTTATTTCTATTCCAGTATTAAATCATCCTTAAAATTCATTTTAATCAACTTAATTCAACTTAATTTAAATTTGGGTTTTAATTTAGTTCAATTCATTTCATTATATTTCAATTCAATTCAATTCAATTCAATTCAATTCACATCAAATTAAATCAATTTCTTTCAATTTAATTCATTTCATTTTATTATATATTATATTATAAATTTTTCAAAATGAATTATAGACAGCAAGGAAATTCAATTCCTTTATCAAGTGCAAATACTCCTTATAATACAAATTATAATAATTTCAATTCAAATATTCCTCAAAATTCATATTATAATAATTATAATAATTCTTATAATCAAAATCAAAATTCAAATATGAATATGAATATGAATATGAATAATAATATGAATAATAATAATAATAATAATAATAATATAGGCCCAATAGATTCTTCAAAAAATTTCTTACTTAACTTAGAGAAAAAATCTCAAGAATTTGAAGAATTTATTGATAATTTTTCAAAGCCTATTAAACCATATATTCCTCAAATTGGTAGATTTTTAATGGTTGCAACTTTTTATGAAGATTCTTTTAGAATCATATCTCAATGGTCTGATCAAGTTTTTTTTCTTTGGAATTATCGTCATATTCCATACTTTATAGTTGTATCTTTTTTATTTTTAAATATTATTACAATGTTAACATCTTCAACCTTATTAGTAATGAGATTAAAAGCTTCAATTGCAACTATTGCTTTAATTTTTGTTGTCATTTCTCAAGGTTTCTTCTATGGTTTATTTAGTGAAGGTACTTTTTTATTAAGAAATTTTTCTGTAATTGGTGGTTTATTATTAGCTTTTTCTGATTCAATTGTAACTGATAAAAGATTACAGTCAATGGCTGGTGTTCCAATGATTGAAAATAAAGATCCAAAAAAATATTTTTTATTAGCTGGTAGAATTTTATTAGTTGTTTTATTCATGAGATTTATAATTGCAACTCAATGGACGTTTACAAAAACTTTATTAATGTTAATTGGTACAATAAGTTGTATTTCAATTGTTATTGGTTTTAAAGTTAAATTAGCTGCAATTGTTTTGGGTATCCTTTTATCAATTTATAATGTTTCTGTTAATTATTACTGGTCTTATGGTTATAAAGATCCTCATAGAGATTTTTTAAAATATGAATTTTTTCAAACTTTATCAATTGTTGGTGGTTTATTCATTATTGTTAATACTGGTGCTGGTGAATTATCTTTTGATGAGAAAAAAAAAATCTATTAATTTTTCAATTCATTAATTCATTTATTCATAAATTTTTTATTATATACAGTATATTAACATGTTACTCACTTCTAAAAAAGTATAATCTATCAAAAAATTAAATTTATTTATATGTATCGTATATAATATTCAACAATATTTTATAATATATAATAATATCTATTTATTCAAACTCAAATGTAAATAAAGTCTTTATTTATATATATTGATATTGTATAATAAGTTAAAATATATAAGTTAAACTTATTTATTGAAAAATAAAAGTGATGATGAATTAATTTTCTTTAAATCAATTAATTCTTTTGCAGCTTTATTGAAAATTTCTTTAGTTTTATCTTTATCTTCAGGCTTAATTGAAGTTAATTCTTTTGCACAATTAGATAATTGTAAATCATCAAATGAAGAAATTAAAATTTCTAAATCCGAATCTATTTTAGTAACATTTTCTTTTGAACCAAAATATTCAACAGTTTTGATTGAGTTTCTGATTGATCTTTTATTTTTTTTTTTTGCAGCTTTTATTGCTTCTTTAGCTTTTTTACTTGATTGCTTACTTAATTTTTCTTTTTCTTCTAATTCTTTTTTAGCTTTTTCTTCGGCTTCTTTTTTTAATTTTTTTAATTCTGCAGCTTTTTTTGGACCATTATCCTTCGCAGCTCTTTTTTTAGCTTTTTCTTCCTTTTCTTTTCTTTTAAATTCTTTGATTCTTGGATCTTCATTTAAAGCTCTATCRACTAATTCTAATAATCTTTTATTATCTTCTCTCTTTTTTTTATCTCTTGCAGCTTTATTTTTTTTTTCAATATAACGTTTATGATCTCTATTYGAAGAATCATCAGGTACTTCTTCATCTAACCATTCAAAAGTTCTCCAAGAATCTAATTTATAGAAAAAATTATAAAAATTTTCAACATCTTGTTTTTTTGAATTTGAATCACCAATTTTTGGTACATTTGGATTTTTTGAAAATCTACCTTCAGATTCAAAAACTGGACCCCAAGATTTAATAAAATCATAATTTAAAACTTTTTTAGAAGTTGGTTTTGGTGGTGGTAAAATATTTGCATTTTCATCAATTGAATCAAATCTTCTTTTTTGATTTGGATCTAATAAAGTTTCATAAGACTTTTGAATAATTTTGAAAAATCCATCGAATTCATCAGATGTATGTTTACTATTAGATTTTGCAGCTTCTGCAGCTTTTTTATCAGGATGATATTTTAGAACTTGTCTTCTATGAGCTTTTCTGATTTGTGTATCAGTTGCTTTATATCTTAAATTTGATAAACCTAAAGCAGCATATAAATCGCATTTTTTCCAATCTCTTGGATCATGAGAAATCAATTCATCATCAGGCTCAAATTGATCAAATAATTCTTCATCAGAATCAATTGTATTTTCAACATCTAACAAAAGATTTTCTTTTGCTACAATATTTTCATATTCAGACCAAGTATGACCACGAAGAGTTCTATTTGCATGAGCTAAAAAAAATTGACCAACTGGTTCAATTTGCTTTCTAACAGGAAGAGAATAAGTTGTATAAATTTTTGATTTAGGAGTTCCGCTAGGAGCTAAAGGTAAAACTATTTCAGTCATTTTAATTAATTAAAGAACAAGAATATTTGGCAGTAATAACCAATTAAAATATTTTTTCTCAAATTTTTTAAAATTTTTAAATCATTTTCTTGAATCCAACAGTTTTTAATAAATTTCATTTCATAAAATTTTACCTTCATGAAAACTCCGGTTCATTTTTTTCCGGAAAMAAACACGGTTTTTGCATATGGATACTATTAGTTTCAAGTATGTATAATCCTTGTAAATACGGACYCGGATGTTCTTGGAAAATTTAAATAATCCGTTRGARTCACGTGCACAAGAACGTGACTTTATTGTTTTTGGGCTTTGTTTCAGGGAATGTGGCTTGCTTGATGTGGCGGTGTTTGGCTATACTTGCGTGGCGCCAGCAAAGGAAACAAAAATGGTAGAACTGCAAGAATTAAAAAAGAATATCAAAGGAATATCAAAGGGCTAATAAAAGAATTTCAAAAGAAAATAAAAATTGACATTTTAAAACCAATTGCTATTTGTAAAYTTACCAAGAAAAGCATTCGGAAGATGTGTCCAGACTAAAGACATTTAATTTACCATTATTAATGAGACTCAAGAGACAATCGTTTCTGAATTGTGAAGACTAAGATTAATAAAAATAGTTTAAGAATTATGATAATAAAAAATATTTATATTAATATTTAGTCTCATTTCTCATTCCTCATTCCTCATTTCCCATTTCTTTTGATAAGATAACTTGAATCCTTAATGTTTATAATTAATAAACTTTCATTAAACTTTTATTCAATTATCTATTATAGTAGTAATTATCAGAATGTCAAAAAATAACTAATGCTACTGTTTTGATTCAATTCAGCTTCGGAATATTCATATTAATCTCATGAGAATTATTTATTTGGCTATTTGATAATTTTTAGATATATTGTGTGTATGGTATATTCAATATATTCTTTTCATTTTTTTTTGAAATTATTCATAAACTTTTTATATAATTATTGAAAATTTTATATTTAACAATGTTATTTGTTATTATAAACTTTTGATAATTTGGTTCTCTAAAAGGTATGATAATGRATTACACTTCTTTTTTCCCTTCTCAAATCTTTAATCAAATCATTTCTTATTTATCTTTTGATTATCTTTGGTTATTTACTTTATCTTTTGATTATTGTCTTGCTTCTTTTGCAACTAACTTAATCTTCAAAAATTTGATAATTATTGAACATGATGGTAAAAATGATAATAAAAAATGCCCTTTTATCCAAATAACGGCGTAATGTAAAATACTAGAAATGATTATATTTTAAAATTAAATTATATGAATTTACCTCTATTCAGACAAAATTTGGAATTATTCAGGAAATCAATTAGTTTTCAATTTAGTATTACTCCAGGTTTTTATAATTATTCCTTAATTTCAATGATTAAAGATGAGCTAGAATTTCCAATTTAGGAAAAATTCTCATTTCATCCAATATTATATTATAACAAACCTTTTTGTTTAGATTATAGATTAAATAATAATAATCTATCTTATGATACTACAACTACTTATTATGATAATTTATTAGATATTTTTTTAGATCAAATTTCAAATTCAAAATATTTGAAAAAAATTGAAATTACTGCCTTAAAGGATATTTCAATGAATTATTTTAGATTAATTAATTATTCAGTTAAATTTTTAGATTTTTCTGGTGGTCTTTTTCATTCATATCCTAATGATTTATTATTACTTTTCCCAAATCTTAATACTTTAAAATTTTCAAACTCAAATGAACTAAGTTTAATTTCTTTTCTTAAATCTGYTTACAACTTAAATACCTCAGATATATCAGAAACGTTAAATACTCCAAGTATTAGTTTTAATTCAATGAAGCCAATATTTCTATCTTTCAAACAGTGCTCTCTAACAGAAATTTCAAAATTAAATCATTTAATTCAACTTTATTCTTTAGATTTATCCCAAAATTATATCACTTCAATTTCAAAAAATCAGTTAAGTAACTTATCAAATTTAAAAAATTTAAATATTTCTTCAATGATTTTCAGTATTTATTTCGATACTAGTTCTTTATCAATAAGCAAATTTTCACTACCTATTTCTTTGAAAAAATTAATTTGTACTGATAATTCTATAAAAACTTTCCCAATTGAAATAAATAATCTTATAAATCTAAAACAATTAAATTTATCTTCAAATAATTTGAGAAATCTAAATAACTTTCATACTTCTAATTTTATATTTCTAGAAGAGACTTATCTTTTAACAATTAAACTTTTTTTTTATCAAAAGATTCTTTAAGTAACTTAATAAAGTTGAGGTTTTTGATATTATCTTATAATAAGTTAAGTAAGTTAGATTTGAAATCTTTTGTAAATTTGAATAATTTAACAACACTTTTACTTACAAGAAATTTTTTACCAAACTTCTTTGATTCTTCAATACTTTTTTCTATACCTTTTATTAAATTTATTCTGTTTTCTTCAAATAGTTTAACTGGCATATTAATTATCGACTGGRATCTATTATCTCAAAAAACTAATTTAAAACACTTAGACTTGCTGAATAACAAGATTTGCTCAATCATTAATCCTCTCAGCAGTTTAGATGCGAGCAACAGCGAAAGGAAAATAAACAGGTTGGATTTGAAATATAATAGATTAACAAACAGYTCTAAATTCTGGAATTCATTGAYACCATATTTCAAAATTATTGAGAATGATTATACTTGAAGTTTTAAGTGGGCGTGATTCCCTTACTGGTATATTTATTATTTATGTAGAGGATTAAGAAATGCATTTTTGAATAAAATGTACAATAAAACAAGTTTTTTAAAAAAAGTTTCTATCCGCATTTTTTTTTTTGTATACAAAATACACACCAAAGAATATTTTTAGAAAACTTAATCAAAACACAAAGATTGAACAAATAAAGAGAAAAAGAATTTAATCAAACTAGAAATAACAGGAAGTGAAACGAACTTGAACAAAAAGATAAAAAAATATACAAAAGCATCTACAAACCTTTATAATATAACATTGTAAAACGGCTAACCATTGAACAAATTTATTTCGGGGAATGAAATTTAATTTCAGTGCCTTGATTATCACTATCCAAAAAAAATTGTTTCTTAAGATCGTCTGATTCAGATTTATCCTCTTTTGTTTCAGAATCTTCGTCAATAACATTGAAATTCAATTTATTGAAAATATAATCTTCATTCAGATCTCCTTTGAAGTTTGATTTGCTCTCAAACCCTTGATGTCTCTTTTTCTTGCTTTTACTTTTAATAATACTACTAGGTTCTTGAAGTTTTAATTCTACTTCAATAGGTTTTTGTGGATTTTCATTTTCCGAAATTCTAAGAAAATTGCCATTTTGAAACATATCTTTGTGTCCAAGCTCATTGTCTATTGAGAAAGAGGAGTCGAGCTCAACTTTTTTGAAATCAGGCTCATAACTTTGGTTAATAGTATCATCACTTTTCACAAGATTTTCATCTTCATCATACATAAAACTATCACTACAATAATCTTCATTATCTGTAACAATTTGCTCATTCTCATTATCAGGATATTCAATATTTTCATCATCATTATTTTGAGGTTCTCCATTAGTTAAAATTATTGCATCAGAATTTCTGTAATACATATCTGAAGAAGAAGGAGAATCRAAGCCGTAATTATTTCTGATTTTCATATTTAAATAAGAAAAGTCCAAAAATTTTTTACTTCTAAATTCTTCTACTATTTTCTTGTTAATTAGGTTCATATTATTCACTAAAATCCATTTGAATACTTCCTCTGATATTAAAAATAAATGTCCCATCATACCCCACTCTAACCTGAATTTTTTGTAAAGATCATCATTATTTTCATAAACATATAATAACAAATTATTGATTTTAACATTAACAAATAAGTCATTGATTAGTAACACGTTAAAATTGAGATCGAAAGAAGAAAGGTTCAAAATTTGCTGAACAAAATCATACAAGACGTTGTCCAATAATATATGCCATGGGTACTTCAAAAGAAAATTTCGAAAGAGCAATTTCAAAAAATTTAATTCCTTAAGTTTTAACTTATATTTATCTCCTAAAGATAAATAATCTCTCTTTCTTAATTCTTCTATTATTTCATAATTCTGGTCATCATTAGCCGAATTTAAAAAGCTTTTCTTTTGAACAATATATTTGACTAAAAAAATATATCTTTCCAATTGACGCTGCTGATATTGATTAAAAATAACAGATTTGTCATTATAAAGACTTTCATACTTCTTTAAAAACACAATATAATCATTTACACAACTAAAAGCACCAACTTCTTTCAAGTCTATTTCATTTAGATCAACATTTGAATAAATGGTATTGTAATCTTTGAAGACAGTTCTTTCTCCATTATTCATAACTTCCATTTCTTGATTCTGTTGATAAATATTTCCCTCGGTATATTGTTCCTCAACATTATCATTGTCATCATCATCATCTTCATCATCTTCGTTATCATCATCATCTTCATCATCATTATCTTCGTCATCGTCTTTATCGTTGTCGTCAATAACAATATAATCGTTCGAATCATTGATATCATCATAATCATTACGATTAGGTTCCGGAGCATTGGTAGAAAAAATTGCTGTTGAACTTGTAGGAGGGGTTTTTGGTCCATTAGAAGTGTCAAGCTTTAGATTTTTAAGACCATCGTTAACCTTATCAATATCTATAGTCAATTTTCCTATTGTCTCTTTCCTCATTTCTTCATTGGTCTTTACAGATTCTATAACGTCGTTGGGTTCAAAATCATCATTATTTAATGGATGCTGCAGATTGTCAAAATTTTCGGTTTCTAAGTCTCCTCCATTTTGGTTTTCGTTAGTATGTAGTATAATATCACTATTGTCCAGATCATCATCATCATAATCGTATTCGTCTTCATCTTCATCTAAATTTATATCTGATTTAACTTCAGCGTCTAAATTATCTTGTTTGAATTTACTCAAGTTTTCATTATAGTAATATATTATATCAGCATCGTCAATATTATTATCGCTACTGTCGTCATCATTTAATAGATCATCATTCATAGCTTCCAAAATGTTTTTGGTTTTATTACTTTGTAAAGACATTCTCTCTTGAATTAAATCATCTGCATTTAATGAATTATAAAGTTTAAGTCCAGATAAATGAAGTAATTCAGCCAAAAGCTCGATAATTTTGAATTTATCAGGGTGTAACCTTGGCATTATGCCGTTTGACGTTTCCATAAAAGAAGGGTTACTTCGAAGTCTTTTTCCTAATTCTTTAAGTTCTTTGTTATCAGATTTCTCAAAATCATCAGGATAAAATGGAAGTGGCAGCTCTAGTTTATAGAAGTCAGCATTATCTTTGTATTTAGGATCAGAATAATGGCCAATATCTTCTTTATCATATCCTGCTAAGTTATCACCTTTTGTCTTGATTTCAATTGGTTGAGAAGCTCCTTGCTCAAAAAGCTGTCTTTTTACAAAATCTTCTAAAGAGTCTTTGAAACTTGAACAAGCATCTCTATATTGACCTCTTCTATTTGGATCTGAAGGATAATCTTCCATGTTTTTGTATTTTTCCTTGAGGTCCTTTTCACCAATGTCTTTTCTTTTTGAATCCAATTTTAACAAAGCGTCTACCGTATCCAAGTTAAAGACTTTCGTGAAATGCTCGTAATCTTGGTCATATTCGAATTTATCATTGTTATCAAAGTTATTCTCCTTTACTAAACAGAATTCCTCAGATTGAGAAGGAGAGGATATCAAAAAATCATAAAAGTAATCTAAAAATTCGGTACCAACTTTTAAAATATTATTYAAATAAACTGGATCTCTTTCAGTGACTGGATATACTTCAATTAAATCAAAGTCGTTATCATAAACAATATCGAAACTTTCTTTTAATAGCAAATTAATAAAATCATAGTTAGTATTGTTATTTCTGATTAAATCAATTAAAATATCTATTGATAAAGCTAATGGAGTACCTGTTTCCTCTTTGGTTTTTTGGAATAATCTTCTTATTTGACTATATGAACATAATTCTCTCAAAATAGAATGTCCTCCGAGAGTATTTTGATTTAATAAATGCGTTTCTGGAAACAAAAAGAAATCATACTCTTCTGCATTTGGATCATGGGTGGAATAAGTTGAGTTTTTAATGATTTCTTTGATTAAATCTGTTACATTGATCTGAACAGAAGTATCATATTTTTTACTAATTATATTCAATAATGTTGAAACAAAGCCTTCATCATTCAATTTATTTATAATACCAGTTGATGAATTCCATTTATCAGTCAATATTAATTTCATCAAAAATTCAATCATCTCATTAACATTAGCATGTCTTTTCAAGAATATATTTGTCAAATTTACAACGGAAGTATTTTGAGGATTTATCAAAAAGTTAATGAAGATTGTTGTGAAATAACTATATTGATATAAAAATTTTTCATTGATTCTAATAAAGTGATTTAATAATGGTTTTATTTTATAGTTGAAAGGATAATAACAAATTGACCATATTTTTAATAATAATTCAGGATTAAATAAAATCAAATTTAAAACAGGAACTGAAGCAAAATCTGAATAAAATATTTTCGAAATTTTATCAGCTCTTGAAATCATAGTTAAATCATTTATAGATAATTCTGGAGGAGGGAATCTTGAGTAATTWGGATTACTATTAACATTTGAATAAATTTTATCATAAATGTCTTTTGCAAAATTATTTGAAGTCGAGAAATCAAAATCTTCCGATTCACCAATATGAGTATCATTTATTATAGTATCATGATCTTCATCAAAATCATAACAATATTCTTCAATATTATCAATATCATTGAAATTTATGAAACCCTTTGAATTTGCAGTATAAGTTTTGAAATTATAATCTTTGATAWAAGAATAATAACTTTCTAACCAAATGTCTATAAGTTTTGATAAATTTTCTTTTATTAACAACATTTGAAGAATAGTTTTATTAGTAATTATAATTTTTTCATCTTCATCAATTTTAAAATTATCATTATAACCGTCATTATAGTTGATATTTTTTTTATCGTTATTAGTAAAAGTGTTTTCAAGATCATCATCATTCTCATCATCATTTATAAAACCATCATTAACATGAGTTGGTTCTTGAGAAGAAATAGAATATGTATATAGTTTGATATTTAAGAAATCATGATAAATATTTAAAGGCTCAGATGTTGATGAGTTTTCTTTGAAAGCATTTGATAAACTTGATTTATCAGTATTTGAGATTGAATTAGCTTTATTGAATTTATCATTATTATTAGAGTTGAAATTAGTATTTAAGTTATTATAAAGTTGATAATTTGTTATTTCAAATATATTATCCATAAGAGAATAATAATTACCTCTTTTGAGTGTTGAATAACGAATATTATCCGAGAAWGAGTTTAGAAAACAATATTGATAATAATAATCATTGAAGTTAGAATTATTATTAGTTTTGAATTTTGTTTTACCATTATTTTTAGTATCATTTGATTCATTATTATTATTATTAGTAGTAGTAGTACTAGAATTTGAATTGGAATTGGAATTATTATTAGTATTATTATCATTGTTTTCATTATTATCATTATTATCATTATTTTCATCAATATTATTATTGATATTATCATTATTATAAGAAAAAACAGGTGGATTATCATTTAAAAATTGAAAAATTTTATTCAAATTCATTTGAAAATCATTTTGATCAACAATGAAATAAATCAAATTTTTATCTAAAGTATAGTTTTTGATATTTTTATTATTTAAAGATCTAAAATTATTATTATTCGATAAAATTTGATTTGAATTGATAATATTCGATTTAATTTTATTAAATTTATTTTGATATTGATATTTATATTTATATTGAGAATTTTCTTTATTTTTGAGTATTGATTTTATTTGATTTTCTTTTTTTTTTTCATTTTTTGAACTTAAGTTTGAATTTGAGATTAAGCTTGAGTTTGAGTTTGAGAAATTATTTGTTGAAGATATATTTAAATTTATAGAAGTGTTATTGTTTATAGGTGAACAATGAGAAGAAGTCGAAGACGATGAAGAATCATTAATTAAATCAGATTGTATTGATTGAAGATTCATCGAATCTGGATGAGAAATATAAAGAGGATTTGAATTGAAATGAACTGAATGATTATTATTATTATTATTATTATTATTATTATTAACAGTTTTATTATTAGTTTTAGTAGGTAATAGATTGTTTTCAGTATTATCAATATTATTACTGTCACTGTCATAATCATTATCATTTTCATTTTCATTTTTTTCAATATTATTATTATTACTACTAATATTACTATTATTATTATCTAGATTTATAGTTTTATTTAATACTTTTTGATTATTAGTATTATAATAGTAAAATTCATTTTCGCAATTTGGACTATTATTATCATTAATTTGAGTAGATTGAGTTTTATTTAAATTTGAATTTTCATATTCAATCTCATTTTCAGTTTTTAAATCATTGTTATCATTATTGGTATTATCATCATTATTATTATTATTAATTAATTGATCTGGATCGTTATCATTAGTATTATTATTTGAAAATGGCCACATAATTTAAAAATATATTATTTTAAAATTGATTTAAATTTGTACTAAATTTAATCATACAAGTGAAATTAGAAATAAAAATTTTAATAATAAGGAGAATAAAAAATAAGGAATGAGAATTAAGGATAAAATATAAAATATGAGCTATAAGCTATGACAGACAAAGAATAAAGAATAAAGAATTGAATTAAAGAATTTTAAACTTTTTTTTTATTTTTTTTCAATTCTTTTTTTTTTTTTTGAACTTTTTTGTTAAAAAAAAAGGGGAAAATAAAGTAGTTAATGGTTTTGACAGAAAAAAAAGATATTAAAAATTTAAATAGYGTAATTAACAATGTAATCAGTAAATTAGTTTATTCAGATAATTTAATTTGATTTAATGGATTGACTAATCAATTGAAAGATTGATTGTATTAATAATAATAAAACTAACAAGAATAAGAATATAAGTAAATATATTTAGAGGAAGAAATAACAGTAACAGTAGTTTAAAGTAGTTAAAGTTAATGGAACTTTGAGAAATAAATTCCGGATTTAATACTAAATTTTGTGTAAATTGAAGTTTTTTTGGATAAAATTATAAAAAAAATGAAAATCAAATTGTGATATCTTATTTTAATATAATTTTGATGATTGATTTTTGAATTAATCAATTGATTTATTTACCAATTGTTTTRTTGAATAGAATTGTAGATTGAAAGTAAGTTGCAATTGGAACAAAGTTAGCTCAGAACAAAATAAGTTGAATAAATTGATATTTGTAAGTAAAAGAGTCAAATAAATAATTAAAATTAGTTGATAATTAATTTTTAATAACTGAAGTGATGTGAAAGAGAATAATCAATTAATATCCTRAATAAAAGAGCAGTTTTATCAATGGCCAGTGAGTAAATTAAAGCTATGTATGCTATGGAATTGAATAGTGATTAATTGCACTATATTTTATATATATATATATATATATATATATATATATTTGTATATTATTTTATTATTGATGAATCTATTATCTAGAGTACTTTTGTAATATTCTAATCTGATCTTAAATATTCTTTATGTTTAATGCTTTATTTTCTTAAAACTAATATTCCACTGTATATCGAATATTYATTATTTGATTTTTATTTGAAGTTTTATTTCATTGCTTCAGCTGTTTATTTTGTTTATTTCGTCTGTTTGGTTTGTTTGGTCTGGCGGCAGTGCAAGCTGAGTAAGCTGAGCTAGTTACTAACGTTACTTGGTTACTCTGCCCAGAGACGAATTCGCAATTGAAAAGCTAGCGCTGTTTGCACTTGCAGAGCACTTCAAAAGAACCGCAGAACTGGTAGCGCKGTGTAAAAGTGGCAGGGTAACTTCATCTAGAGCGGAGCTCTAAGACAAATTTCTACTTAAACAGTATAAGCGCACGTGATGCAATTCCAGCTCAAAACAGCGGCTAAGGGCATTATAAATGTCCCACGATAATAACGCAATTACCGAAGGCTGTGATCACATGATATTTTTAGCTTTTTATCTATTTATATCCAACCACACCCTCAAGTGCAAAAACTATTGAAGCAGTTTACAGGACATGGGATAGCCATCAACCGGACAGTAACCAAAATATCCTTACGGCAGACGTTACATTTTTATYAATCCAGATCTTGCTTCTTGCGCTTCCTGTGCTTTTTGTAACTCTTAAGATTATAGACTATTAAGTGCTGAGCTTCTTTCTCTTTGCTTCATACAATAAATTTATACTGCACTGCTGCACCTTCCTTTCCGAAACCTTTTAGGTCCTATTCTATTTGTTTCTTTTCACTCTTTAAACTATTATTTTTATTTTCATTGTCATTGTCATCTTCATTTTCATCTTCATTATCACTTTCATCTAATTTGATTATTTTTTTATCCATATCTATTTCATCTTGTTCTACAATATCTTCAACAAATTTATAATCTTTTTTACTCTTCACTTCATAATTATATTCTCTAAATTCTAACCATCTATTAAGAATTCTAGCTATTCTTCTTCTCAATCGAAAATTCTCTTTACTACTATCTCTTGATTGATCTTTATCTTTATCTTTATTTTCTTTATTTTCTTTATTTTCTTTATCTTCTTTATCTTCTTTATCTTCTTTATCTTCTTTATCTTCTTTGCTTTCATCATCTTCTTTATCTTCTTTTTCTTCATTATCCATTAAACTAATTGGTAATGACTTAATGAATTCAATTAAAACTTTATGAATTTCACTTTTTAATATTACACATAATTGAAATTCATGATTTTCTAAAAATCGAATTTTTGACTTAATTTCTTTATCATTTTCCAATTCTTTATAATTTACTCTTTTATTTAATAAAGTATTTTGTAAAAAAAATCGAATCTCCTTCAATTTAATCAAATTAATTTTGATTTTTTCACTTAATTCTTTTGCACTAGCATATGATGATAATAATTTAAATTCTTCTTCATCATTTAATTCCATTAATTTTAATTCTTCTTCTTCATTATCATCACTATCTTCAATTTCTTCAATTGCTTCGATCTGTTCAACTTCACTCTCTTCTCTTTCTTCATCATCTATATCAATGTCAACAACACCTTCTTGTTCTCCTTCATCATCCTCTTCTTCTTCACTGCTTATTAATTCTTTTTCTGATTTTTTTTCTAATTCTTTTTTCTTTTGTTTCTTTTGTAGTTTATCTTTTACTTTCCCATTACTTATTTTAACTCTCTCCTCTTTATTAGATATAACCTGAGTTTTACTTATTTTTTTTCTACTTTTATTAAAATTAGCTTCATCTTCTGAATCAATCAATATAACATCATTATTTGTTTTTTTATTGATTTTTCTTTTCTTATTCAATATTTTTTTCTCTTCTTTATTTGTTTTTCTCTTCTTAGAATTTGTACCCTCTTTATTTTTCAAAATTTTATCTAAAGATTGTTTTTGAACTTCTTTTTCCAATTTTTCAAGTTCTTCTATCTCTTCTTCTATATCACTTTCATTACTACCATTTTTTGCAAATGAATCAACTTTTGGAGGATTTAATGCCATTTCATATGCAAGCTTTAATAATTCTAATTTATTATTTTTATTTTTATTTTTATTAGTACTTTTATTTGATTTTTTTGATTCTTTCATTTTAATACTTTCTTCTAATTTATTTAAAAAAAAATTTATATCTTCAATATTCAATATTTTTAAATCTAATTCATTTGCCCACATATAATTATCATCTTTGAAAAATCTAACTAGATATACTTTATTTAAATTTTTCTCTTTCTCTTTAATTTTCTCTTTAATTTTAATTCTAATTTTTTTACGGTTTCTTGATGATGATAATCCATTTTTTGGTTTTTTTTTCAATACTAATTCTGGTGCCATATTTTCTGGTATTATCATACTGGGCCATGGCGGAAATCCTTTGAGTTTTGCTAATACTATACTACCTGATTTCAATTCATTTTCTTCATTTTCTTCATTTTCTTCATTTTCTTCGTCATTATTATTTCCAGTAATAGTAATTGAACTATCAATATCAATCTGTGAACTATTATTGATATTGGTATCTTTCTCTAAGTCACCAATATCGGTTGTCATTGTTCAATCTCTTTTCAACAATAAATTGATTAGATGTTTCCAATATCTCAAGCAAATATAAATATAAATAAAGATAAATCAATTCTAATTTTAATTCTGACTTCACTCGAGCTTTTCCATTTAAAAATCTCAGCTTCTCACTTACTGCCGAAGTATGGCAAAAACACACGCGGTTTGACACGCTAGCAAACTCTTTTTTGTGTAAACAACACGTAAAAATGCTTTTATTACAATTATTTGCAAAACAACGCGTAAGGAAATATAAATTGAATAAAATATAAATATAATTATAAATATAAATATAAATATAAATATAAATAGGTCTAAAATTAAAAGAAAAAATCTATAAATCAGAATAATTCGGAAGCAACTTTGTCAAGATTATGTATATCACAGATTAATTCACAACCTTCTATCAATTTCAGCTTTAAATATTCATTTTCTTTTGAATCTCTTTCATTATTTGGATCTAATTCAATTAATTGAAACACTTTTTTAAATAAATTATATTCAACAGCAAACTTACAATTAAGAAAACTATCATCAATAAAATATGCATTTTCTTTTGAATTTGAAACACCTGAATCTGATAAAGCTTTTTTAAAGAAACTTAAATTTGGTTTACAATCAATTTCATTTGTTGAATAATTACAGTATGTTAAACCATCAAATATATCTAAAATTTTCAATAATGAGCAAACTCTTAGTGCATGATTTTTATAAGCATTTGTGAATAACCAAAAATATTTAATTTTTTTTTGTTTCTTTAAATTAATTAATAAATTTCTTAATTTTAAATCCGGCTTGATTAAATTTTCCAAAGGTAAATTATCATCAACTTTTAAATTAAAATCCATTGCATCAATATTATGATTTTTAACAAGTCCTCTAACAGTTAAAGAATATTTTTGATAATATTTCAAATTTAATAATTCTGCTTCTTCAGCATTCAAATTTAAATTTGATTTAATGTAATTTTGTATATTAKTTTGCATTAATTCATTGATTTTTAAATTTTTTGAATATAAACAATTATCAATATCAAAAAAAAATACTTTATGATTATGATTTTTGATTTTTATTTTCAAATTATTAAATTCTTCAGAAAATATTTGAGAATAATCTGGATTTGAATAAATTTCATTAAATTCATCTGTTTTTGTCATTTTTCTAGAAAAAAGTATTTAATGATTAATATTTATACCAAGTAGTATTGATTGTCCAATAAATTGTCCAAAATGAAATAAATGGGAAAAGGAAAAATAATAAAATAGATTAAAATAATTTCTCAATAAATTTATGAAATTAGTCCCTTTTATATTGAAAACTTTGAAAGTCAATAGTTTTCAAAATTGAAATTGAAATTGTAGAATTAAAAATTAATCCAACAGAGAATCTGAATAAAAAAAAAAGCAGAGTATAATATCATAAAAATTGTCACCAGATTAGTTGTTTTTGTAAGATAATGTACGGTAAATTCTTCAAAAAATTGAAAAATACTGTAGTGATATAAATTCCAACARATTTATTGAATCAAATAAGAGCCAAATAATCCAAATAAGAACTAAACAAGAACAAATTAAGAAAARRCTTTAAAATTTTCTAGAAATGAAACTGATATATACTCCGAAAGTGAAGTATCTCTTTAAAAGGAGAAAAGATTGGAAAATGATTAAAAAAAAAAAACAGTATCGGTAACCCTTTGACCTCTTAGTGAGTAGTTTGATATTCTTTCTTTTTCCTTTTGATTTTTTTTTGATTAACGAAATACTGACTTTTAATTAAAGCTCAAGTAAATTCATTCAGAGATCGTTGTCTGAGTAATAGAAGGTTTATTTATAAGCTTAAATAAAAAACCAGATTATTTGATGTTAATTATTCCTTCATTTATTTATTTAAATACTTACTAATTCACTTTATTTTTTTATTTAATGACATATTCATTTATTTATYCACTTTTTGGTTAAATTTCTGATTTTTTTTACTCTGCTATAAAATACACACACAGACACACATTTTGGCACTGGGGAAGCCAATGACTGGAGTCCTGTCAACATGTTTTATGGTGCATTTAGCAAAATGAGAATCACCCGCGCAATTCCTACACTATGCTCAGCCACAGTTAAACTAGTATTGCGCCAATGAGTTTGGCCGGAACTTCCGAGGATTCAGCTRGTGGTGGGAATTCCGGTGGCTTTGGGACTTTTACCAAATCTTACAATTTGTGGGAATTTTATAAACTTCGAGTCCAAAATGTCGTCAGCGAGATCCGGCCTCTCAGACCCCYGATTTCGTCCTCTGAACCAGAAAGCTGGCCTTGAAAACCGTCCTAGGCATAGTATCTAACACAACTTATTTCCAACCTCTAGGGCAAAATCGTTCCTTATCTTGTCCCGTTGGGGCTCACTTCGCCTAACTTTTATCAATAATTTCTCTTTTCCTTCCGTCAATGTTTTTAGATATTGAAGWTTTTAAAGCATCTTTTCTAAACTCCATAATTAATTGAGAGAATTGCCTTCTGTTATGTTTAATGTGAATATACTTTTTATATTTTCTCTCAATTATAATTTTTAATAAAGATTTATATTCTTTTTATTTATTTTAGAAAAAAAAAACARATTGATATAAATGAACATTATATATCGTTATAATATATTCAATATTTCAAGTATCAATTGTTTAAACTCATTTAAATTTACAACCAAATATTCTTTCAATAACTTAAAATCCCGAAGAAAAATGTCATCTTCAATTCAATCAAATTTAATTCCATTATTTCAAAAAATTGATGATTTAAAACCTGATTTTATTAAAAGATTATCAACTGCAGTTTCGATAAAGTCTGTTTCTGGGGATGAATCTTTAAGATCTGAAGTTTTTAAAATGGCTGATTTTTTAAAAAATGAATTAACTAAATTAGGCGCTCATGATATTCAATTAAAACAATTAGGTATTCAACCACCTCCTGTTTCARTTCCAAATTTAAAATTACCTCCAATTGTTTTAGCTAAATTTGGCAAGGATCCAAGTAAAAAAAATATTTTAATTTATGGTCATTATGATGTTCAACCTGCTTTAGTAGAAGATGGATGGAATACAAATCCTTTTGATTTAATAATTGACGAAAAAAATGATAAATTAATTGGTAGAGGTTCAACTGATGATAAAGGTCCAGTTATTGGCTGGTTAAATTCAATTCAAGCTCATAATGATTTAAATATTCCATTACCAGTAAATTTGATTTGTTGTTTTGAAGGTATGGAAGAATCTGGTTCTTTAGGACTTGATAAATTAATTGCTGATAATTCTAAAACTTATTTTAAAGATGTTGATGATGTTTGTATATCTGATAATTATTGGTTAGGTACTAAAAAACCTGTATTAACTTATGGTTTAAGAGGTTGCAATTATTATCAAATTATTATCAAAGGTCCTGAAGCAGATTTACATTCTGGTATATTTGGTGGTGTAATTGCAGAACCAATGACTGATTTAATTAAATTAATGTCAACTTTAGTTGATAATAATGGTAAAATTTTAATTCCTGGCATTAAAGAAATGGTAGCTCCTTTAACCGAAAAAGAAGAAAAATTATATGATGATATTGAATTTGATTTAAATGAATTAAATCTTGCTTCAGGTTCTGAAACTTCTTTATATAATACCAAAAATGATATTTTGATGCATAGATGGAGATATCCTTCTTTATCTTTACATGGTATTGAAGGAGCTTTTAGTGGATCTGGTGCAAAAACTGTTATTCCTTCAAAAGTTATTGGAAAATTTTCAATCAGAACAGTACCAAATATTGAATCTGAAAAACTAACAAGTCTAGTTATTGACTTTGTTAATAATGAATTTAAAAAATTAAATTCCAAAAATATTTGTAAAATTGAATTAATTCATGATGGTGATTATTGGTTAGGAGATCCTTTTAATAAAAGTTTTCAAGCTGCTGCAAAAGCAACTAAATTAGTTTGGGGTGTTGAACCTGATTATACAAGAGAAGGTGGATCGATTCCTATAACTTTAACATTTGAAAAAGAATTAAAATCAAGTGTATTATTATTACCAATGGGTAAAGGTGATGATGGAGCTCATTCAATTAATGAAAAGTTAAATATTTCAAATTATATTGAAGGTGTTAAGACTTTGAGTGCTTATTTACATTATTATGCAGGATCTGATTAAATTGAAATTTTTATAAATTAGATAAATTTTTTTTTATTATTTTATTTAGATTTTTAGTCAAACTTTGAATTGGATTTAATAAATATTTGTTCTAAATTTAATTTTGATAATTTTGAATATTCATTATTTTCAATTACACTTAAACCAATATTATTTTTATAAGCAGAAAAAATTATAACAGTTTCTAAACTTTTATAAGAAAATTTATATTCATTATTTGAAATTTCATAAACATGATCGGTTATCATTTTTGTTAATTCTTCTCTTTTAAAAGTTTCAAAAAATCTTTTTTCAAATTTAATTGTAAAAAATTTTTGATCTAAATCTTTTTGATTTTCTAATTCTTTTTGATTCTCTGATTCTTTTTGATTTTCTAAATCTGTTTGAATCTCTGAATCTTTTTTGATTTTTGAATGATTTGAATGAATTGAATGATTTGTTTTGAAAACTGGATTTAAAAYTAAATTCATTAATTTTTTAAATTCATTTAAAGARGCAGAAGAAGAATATTCTACAGGAATTAGTTTATAAGTAACTTTTGTTGATTTTAAATTATTTTCAAATAGTTCATTACAAATTCTCAAAATGAATTGAGTAGAAATAATTGGCTTTCTAAATTTAAAAAATAAAAGACAATTACAATCTATTTCAATTTGTTGAATTACAGGTACTTTATTACTATTTTTACTATTATTACCATTATTACTATTATTACTATTATTATTTTTATTATTGATATTTAAATTTGATTTTTTTTTTTTTGTTGAATCATTTAAATTTCTTAAATCATTTAATTCTTTCAAAATATCATTTTCAATTGCAAATTTATTATTCTCATTATCTTCATTAGTTTCATTAGTTTCATTGGTTTCATCTGTTTCATCTGTTTCATCTGTTTCATTGGTTTCATTAGAATCTTTTTTAAATATTAAATTATCAGATATGTCATAATAATCATTTAATTTTTCAAGTAATAAATTTAATATTTCAATTTTACAAGTATTCTCTCTTTTAATTGGACAAGTTACATAACAACCACTTGTTCCAGGATCAATATTCGAAGCAACTAATTGATATTTTCTTCTCTTATTATCCTTAGAGAAGTTCTTTGATCGTTTTTTATTATTAGACATTTGACGAGAAATTATAAAACTTGAACTATGAAATTTTTCATAAATAAGTTTGATAAATATTTTTTTAGAAAAATTGAAGTTTTTCCAGTGATTAACTTAACGTTAAATTATCGTTACGTTAACAAATAAAGTAAATAAATTTCTATTTATTTTTCATAAATTTGATTTTCACTAATTTTTAAGAGCCCTTTGTTTTATTAAAAGCCCTATATATAAAGAAAGGGTAACCATTATTTAAAGCTTGTTGATGTGAAAAACTGTACTACATATCCGGACCAAAGAGGTGGATAATGGTTTTTTGTATTCGGACTCCTCAGAGAAAATAATCAACTGTCGATCACATGTACAGGATTACAGTTTAAAATATTTTCAAGAAAGATCAGGAAGGTGATGTTATGAAAAACTTTATTATAAACCTAGCTCTGGTTTTTCACAGTTAACTTATCAATTGAAATTATTATGGTTAATCTAGAACAATCGGGCCACCCCAGTTTGATTACTTTTGACCAAAACCGCTTGGAAAGACATAATTATGCCTATAAATCAGAGCTTATTTTTTTAATATACCATCGAGGTTATGAGGAGAAGTTGAGTTTTCAGCTAACATTTATCTGCCTTGGTTCACTTGAATGCATTCAGAAATTGAAAATARTTAAATGTATTTAGAGGTATTAGGTTGTATAATTAAAGTGCACTAGCTCAAACCATGTTAAATAACTGTTTTAAAATGTAATTAAGTACGCTTACACAACATGCAATGAATGATACTTCAATTTAACGTTTTAAATAGAGTTTGAGTACGATAACTTTAATACTTTAATAAAAGTTTTTTTATTCTCGGCAATTTTGTTTTCGTAATTTAAAGTTGATTGTTGTTTAAGGTATAGGATATAGGGTATAGGGGATAGGATATTGTGTAAGTAAAGTATATTATTGTATGAGAATAAAGTACAGATAATTTGATTTGAAAACATGTTGAGGGTAAAATGTATACTCGTAGCTGGGTGAAAAGGATTGTTTTATTCAACGTTACTTAAATTTGCTAGTACTGTACGAATTGTACTGTAGTTGTACAGTAATAATTAATGCTTGAATGTGATGAAATAAATTGAATTTTCAAAGAAAAATCAAAATCAAAATCAAAATTAAAATTAAAATTCAAACAGGGATTAAATTGTAATTAGAAGTAGAATTAGAATTAAACATACAATAATTTAAAATATAAAATCAGGCGATAAAGCAAAAAAACACTAAAACTGTTTGATTGTAGATCAATAAAGTAAATATTATTATGTAGTACTTTAATATGATCAAAAATATTATACAGTAATTATTATTTGGTGAAAAATTTATTTGTGAGATAATATTTTTGTTTTGAAGACATACTTAATTGAATTATTTCAAGTAATGGCTGTTTTAACTAGAAAAGGAAGTCGAACTCCTTTCAAAAGATAAAAAAAAAACTGGTGGAAGATTTAAGTGAAATTTAATTGGATTAACCGACCAAACGAGAAATATCCTTTTATTGCTACATTTTAATATTGCTATTTGATTTTATATAATTAACCAACTTTATACGTATTTGTATATTTGATGTATATCTGTAAATGTATAATAAGTAAAAAAAGTCGTTGCTTTTGTCATTCAAGCTGAGATTCAAAGTCTTTAAGTTACAAGAGTGCTTATTATAATTAGCAATATTTAAGGAAACATACTACATTACTATGTATAGTACGGGTACAGTGTATTAATTAGTTGAATATTTTCATTTGAAATTTTTTCATTTGAGATAGCGAGCAACTAAAATGTTTTAAAAATGTAACCTTAAAATTTGAAAGCATACATTAAAAAGAAGAGGAAAGGAAAGGAAAGGATTTGAAAGGAAAATCATGTGCAGTTGAGTACTATCATTAAAATATAATAATTTCCATCAAAAGATGTTTAAAAGAATAAATCATTTTTATTTATTATTCTTCTATCGTTGAAATTTATATTTTGTGAATATAAAATTATGAAACTGTTCTATTATGATATCGATTTACTATTACATTAATTAACTTTTCCATAGTAGTTTTTTCAACTAAAGTTACAGAATCAACTGATATTTTATTCAGAATTAGAAAAAAAAAAAAAAAAAATTTAGTTGAATAAATGTGAGTGTGTTATTTTATTGGCAGAGAGAGTGCATAGTTGAGATATAATTTTTCCGAGGGTTTATGTTTCTTTTAATTTTCGATTGGGGTCCAGTTGTGTTTAAAATTGAATAAAATTTAACGAAATTCAACGAAATTCAACTAAATTCAACGAAATTCAACCAAACTCAGTGAATTGTTAATTGTATTGATGTATAACTTTGTGTATGAAGTGGAATTAGAATTGTTGCACTGATTGTTGTGCTTTGAGGGACATTAACATCCAATATATCATTCTGACCAAAAAATAAGGTTTGCGACCCGAAAAAAATAAGAGCTAAAACAAGCACAAAAATAGTTGGGCCGAACTGCTTGTAAAAAAAAAAGATGGTTTTAGCCGAATAGTACAGGCTGTTGACAAGCAGGCGATGAAGGGCAATCAATTATAATTTATTGGAGATGGTATCYAATAAAGTGTACRACTGCAAAATAAAGCAACCCCGCGGTAATATACTGAGTGAGACAAGAAGAACAAGGAACATAATCTTTTTGTGATTTCTAACTTTTTAATTTTCCATGTTTTCACAACTCTTTTCTATCTATTTTTCTGTATTTCTTTATCTTTTGGGAAGATTTTGGGTGCCCTGATACGTTATTTTGTAAAAACTTAAGGTTCAATGTTTTAAGGTTACAACACAGATGAAGACGCAAATCTAATATTTGCTAACGGCCACATCCCAGGACAAATTGTTGTAGGCGCACATTCATGCAAACCTTAATGTAACATATGTTTTGCGTTTACCTTATTGTAGTTAGGTATGAATTATCTTGCTTTAAAAAAAGTAATATATTATTAGCTAAAACAGTTATCTATCATAGAAATTCTACATTTATGGTGTGCTAGTAAATTACATACCGCCCAAGAATATCGTTGATAAAAACTCCCTCCTTTAGAGGAGGATTTGAAAGCAAGAGTGGCAGCAAGAGAGTAATTGATTGGTCAGTGCAAGAATCAATGGCACAAAAAGAAGAGAGAATTGATTAGCAACTCAAGAGATTTTACTTCCAGCAAGAGAACTTAAATAATCATCAAAGCTCTTTAATTTTGCACATTTTTTCTCCCTTTTTCAAATATTTTCCAATTTCTTTTTGCTTTTTGTGATTCTATTTTATTTTAACTGCAATATTTCCATATCCCCCATTCATGGCCATTTGTTTGTTATTTTTGTGGGATGTCAATTTGCAAAAATCAGAGCATCTCAAGCAGATAATTTCAGTGAAAAGCAAAGAAAAAGCCATTCATTCTAGATTGTACCGTACTGGAGAAGCTCGAGACAGCTATTCCAGTTGAGTCACAGTAACAATTTTACAGTTATAGTTGCTCTCTGGAATCAGCTTTACCCTTAGAAAAGAGACATACTAAGTAAAATTGTAATATTTTAATATTGGTGAAGTGTGGGAAATGTGTGAATTGTGAAGAAATGWGGCGAACAGGGCAGGTGTTGGAACTATTATTTCTTTTATTTTCTTTTATTCTCTTGTCAACAACTTTTCATTTGCTGTTGTTGATTTGCTTGTGCTTTTCTTTTGATAATCTAGCGATTTGCTGATGATTCGAAGAGTCCAAGAAAATAACATGAAATGAATATATATAGTAGTAATACACACACACTTAGTGAATAACCCATTWATTGGTATGTTATTACCATAGTGTACAGTACTTACTTTTTCTCTACTGCATATTTCTATACAGTTCAATGCAATTACAATTTAATGCAATTATATTATATTTYATTATATTTCATATTCTATCTCATATTCTATCTCATATTTTATTTTATTAGATCTCAATCAACATTTTATTTTAATTTATGGTGAAATGTTGCAGTTTCAACAAAATTATATTCACTTCATTCACCTTATTCACTTTCACAGCTTATTCGAAACCTTAAAACAACACTCTCTCTCTTAACTTTCCTCGCTTTTTTCACTTTTTTCGCTTATCAAACATAAAACTTAAAGCTCTGTACTACTACTATTACTATTACTATTACTATTACTACTAGTTAGTGTCTAAAGTTGATGTAAAAAAATAAAATACAAACAATGCTAAAATATAATATTTGTAGCTAATAATTTGGAAATAAAATAAAATAAAACAAAGTAAAACAGCATATTCACACTTAAAAGCTAACATTATTTAGCTTACTTACCTTACTTACCTTATTTACCTTATTTACCTTACTTATCACATATTTCCAGTTTCTTTTAACAATCAAAATCAAAAAAAAAAAATTACAATAATTGGTATTATTACTAATTTACCTGTTTCTATTTTAATCCAGTTTATACCTTTATGTATAATTTCCCATACGTGTATTTGTGAATGGTATATATACAACTCATTTCTTCTTATTTTTTTTCTCTTTTTTTTCCTCCTTATTCATTTTATAAATTATATTTATAAATTATATTTATAATTAAATTTACATTTACATTTACATTTACATTTACATTTACATTTACATTTACATTTTTGTTGTTCTTCTATTCAATCAACTCAAATAACTTACTAATAAATACTACTTACATATCAATATTAATATGTCAAATAATAACTATAATACTAATATAAAATCAGATAGTTATAATACTATCAATGAATATAAACCAAAACTACCTTCTTTAGCAACACTAAATATTCCTGGAAATCCATATTTTCATTGTCCCAATACTTCAAATATTTCAAATAACTTCAATAATTTCAATAATTCCAATAATTCCAGCACTTCTACTCTGGTTTCAAATAAAAGAGATTTTTCAAATTTGGAAAATAATTCAGTCAATCAAAATAAAAATTCTCCAATTTATAATAATTCAAATAAAATTCTTACAAATAATCAAAATATTTCTAATTTACCTGTTAGTCCACTAAACCCAGTTTCAATACCTTATCAAAATTCTTCTTATTCTAATACAAATTCTTCTAATTTTCAAAATTATACAACTTCAACTTTACCACAAGATAAGAAAAGACAAAAAAGTATCTCATATATCAATAATAATGATAATCCTCATACCGCTGAAATCAATTATAACACTGAAAATAATTATAACGCCGCTAAAAATAATATTAATAATAATAATAATAATAATAATAATAACAAAAAAATTGTTTCTTTATCTCCAACATCAAAATCTTATAACAACAATTATCCAAATTCTTCTTCAATATCTTCAGCTCCTAAATCAAATTCCTTATTATCTTACTCATTAATATCTCCTCCTTATTCAACTTCTTCATCATATTCATCAACATCTTCAACTTCTTCATCTCTGATTTCTTCTTCTCCAATAAATTCAAATAATAAAAGAAAAAATTCTAATTSTGATAATGATTTAAATAATTCATCTAATGAAATTAAATGGTGTTGGTCTGATGATGATTATGGTAAAAGTTTATTTTTATTTAGTTCAATGCTAAAATTTAATATTTTTACTTCTCCATACAGTAAAAAAGGTGAATCTTGGGGTTATGTTAAAAATGCTTTTTTGAATAAATATGGTAAATCTCCTTGTATTAATACAATTAAAAAAAAATTTCATAAAGAAGCAAATGATTTTTATTTAAAATCAAAAAATCCCACAAAACAATTAAATGAAAAAGATTTATTATTACAGCAATTATTAAAACAACAAAAAAAAGCTTTAAAAAGAAAATCAAATTCTTTATCTTTATCTAACCTCGATCAATTAGATTATAATATGAATAATTTTACTGATATTCATGATTCAAATACTTATAATAATATACCTAATACCAATACTAATATAAATAATAATACTAATACTAATGCTAATACTAATACTGACTATCATTATTATAATCAAAATCATAATCAAAAACATTTCAATAGTTCTAATAATTCTAATAATTTTAGGCCTGAAAATCTTTCTCAACAATCACTTCCATTAATTTCTGATCCAAATAGTAAACCTAGATATCGTTATCTGACTTCAAAAACTGGTGATTCAACTCCCATTTTAGATTATAATCCTGAAAATAAAGATCATTTATCATATGTTTTAAGTCAAACAATTACTGCTTTAAATGAAAGTGAAGCTAAATATTCTAATTTGTATAATCAATTCATTAGTTTACAAACCTCATATAATAATGATCGTACAAATTTGGTTCAACAAATATCTCAGAAAGACCAGTTTATTCAAAGTATTTTAAAAAAATAATCATAATAATACACAACAACAATATTTCTATAAATACATATAATTTCAGTTCATTTCGATTCAATTAATTCAATTTCCTTTTTATATCCCCMTTTGACTTTTTTTAACTTTCTTCTTTGATTGTAAAATTAATGTTTTTCTCTATAAAATTTTCTTAATCAAAAATATTTGATAACTTTTAGTATATAATTTAACTATAATAATTCATTCAAATAGATATACAGTATGCTTTCTTCATTTTTAAAAAAAAAAACCTAATATCCAAAGAATGTAAGTTCATTATATTAAAACAAAAAGCCTATTTGACAGGTTTATTATTGCAATTACAATAATTAAATACATTTATCGATGTACATAAAAAAAGAAAAATGATTGTTTGTAGATTAAAGCCCAAAGTCTGTAAGATCAAAGTCAAGTTCGCTATTGAAAATGGTTTTGTCAATCCAATCACACCCCGTATCCGAAATAGGAGACTCTGGCCGTATTTCAATGTTTCTGATATCAATATTATTGAGATTATCATCATTGTTGTAATTATTGAAATTACTATAGTTATCAAAAGCAACGGTATTTCTAATATCTAAATTACCATTATTATTGTCATTATCATTATCATTATTATCATTTCTATAGTTGCTATTAGTAGTATCATTGGTAGTAGAATTGCTATTGCTTAGGTTAAAAATAGACGGATTAGAGCCTAAATTCAAAGGCCGGTTAACAATAGTATTGTCATTATTATAGTTGCTAGTTTTTATTTTTTCATATATATTTGGAATAAGCTTTTTTAAACATTCTTTCAAATGAGTTGCTAATTTTATTGATAAATTCCAATGATTTGTTATTGAATATATTCCAGACAATTCCATTTTAATATATTCAGAATAAAGCTTTAATTCTTCATTTTGACMATTCATAGTTGATAGCCATAAATAGGCACTTACATGTACAAGACCTGCAGAAGCCAAGGAGCAGGCAATCAATGGAGTTCTTTTGGATATAAAAGATGGATTTGTATCCATCATTAATTCAACAATTGAGTTTGCAGCTTCAATTGTTTTTCTGGTTTCGATAACTTTCCTAGAAGCTGTTTTATCTGGAAAATTAATAGAATTTGTAGATTCTGGGTTTGAATTCGCACAACTAGCAATTTTTGGAACATCTGTTTTCCAAAGATATGAAAATGGTCTATGAATAAAAATCTTACAATAATTCACCATCATTATTGATTGATGAACACCTTCATTTACTTCACCTGCATAATTAACTAAATAAGCCAGATTTGGATCAGTTTTATTTTCTGAAAGACTTGCTTCAAGATCCCAATTAGCTAATGCAGCTGTAGAAGAATTCCAGTAATTTTTCCATTCTTTTTCCTCCACTATCGCTATATTCATTCTAATAATATCATTGAATAAGCTTGAAGCCTTTGATCTTCCTTGGTAATCAAATACTGAAGAAGTAGGAAATGATGGGGTATTACAATTAATAACAATTGAGGCAAGCTTTGATAAAGTGAACCCATCTGCAGAACCGATACAAATATCTAAGAAATAAATCTCCCAGAATACTCTTCTACCACAATCTAGAAGTATATCAGATTTGATATTTTTGGTTCTTGAAGAATCAAAAATTTTTCTAGGATCATTCAAATTAAATTTTTCATCTTGAATTTTTTCAAAGGCTGTATCAATTGAAGTTGTTGGTGTCATATCCAGTGTAAATTTATTAATTTGAAGATCTTTATTAGATTTTGCATTAWTATTATCAAGTTCTTGAAAATAAAATTCATTATTATTATATTTTTTATCATCGATTAGATTTAATTCTAAACTCATTATTATTTGTACACATTTTTTTCTAATATAAGTTGCCAAATCATGTAAACCGGAAATATGACCTATTAGCATTAACAAAGTTAAAGATTGTAAAGAAATTACATCATATTGAAAATTTGAAATTTTATCAATTAAAAGCAAACCTTGATTAATTCTATCTGATACCATATTTGGATTTTTTGAAAATATAGAAGTTGATTGACCAATTGAAATTAAATTCATTGCAAATAATAAATCAGTATAATTATTATTTTCAATTTTATCGAAATAGTCATTATTGATTTGAGATTGGGGTGGTAAAAATGGATGAATATTATGAAAATTAGTAAAGTATGATCTTAATACTTTTATTTTATCTATATTATTTAAAGGAATTAAATTATCTTTTGATATTAAAACTTTTGATAAGTCATTTTCAAAATCAATATTATTATATACATTATTGAGCATACTACTTATATTACTTATATTATTTACATTATTATTTATAGGAATATTATTAAGATCGATAGTATAAAAATTTGAATTATTTTTTTTTTTATAATTATTATTATCATAGTTAATATAATTATTATCATCGGGAGATTTATAGATATTACTTTTCACATAATCATTATCTAATTGAGGAGATAGCGAAATATTTTTATTTTTAAATTTTTGATGAATTTCAACATCTAAGTTTAATTCATTACCTTTAATTGGATTATGAAGTAAGAATTTTTTTTGATTATTTGGGTTATTACTAGGAAATTGTACTTCAGTAATTAAACCTTGTTTATTTCTCTTTAAACAAGGCAATTGTAAATTTCTTATATTTGGATTAACATTTGCTTGAAAGACTGGACAGTTTATTTCTGGACAATTTTCATGAGAACCTGTTACGCAAGGCATTTTTAAAATAGAATCAAAAGATAAATCTTTTGATAACTCGTTGAAATCAATTTCTTCATTATTTGTATTTTTATCTTTTTGAAGATCTGATTGATTTTGATTTTGATTTCGATCAATACGAATTTCTGTATTAGTGGRATTTATATTAATATTTGTTGATTGATTATTAATTTGCTGATCATTAATATCATTGATAGATTTTTTTAGTTTTTTCCTTCTTCTAGAACCACCTCTATGACTTTTAACATAAGTACAAGTTTTATTTGAAGAAATACATCTTGTACAAATTGGTAATTGGCCATCACATTTTAAATGTCGTGCTCTACAAGCTAAACAAGCTCTTGAAGAATGTTTTTTATTTTTTCTTTCTTTTATTGGAGGTAAAGATAAATTTATTTTGAGTTGCTTTATTTTTTCTAAATCTTTTTCACCTTTAAGTTTATCTTTATCTTCAATTTGAACTTCAATTTCATTTTTATTTATTATATTATTTTTATTAGTTGAATTGATTAAATTTGAAGAAGGGGATGATGAATTTGGAGTAATCGATCTTGAGATTGAAGAATCTGAATTCATTTTTTTTTTGTCTTTCTTTCCTTTTGAATAATGAATGGATTTTAAATGGATCTTGAATTCTGAAATGATAAAATAGTGAATTAAATGAATTAGAGAGATATTATTGTACAGTGTATTAGATGTGAGTCGGGTGTAAATTGAGTGCAGTTGAGTAGAAGTTAAAAATATTTCAGTTAAATGAATGAAGCTAGAGAAGTTTATGGAATCAGTAAAGAAATAAGTGAATTAGGGTAAATCACATTCTAGTTGAATGATCGAATTTGATTAAATTTATTGATTGATATTATTTTTCAAATTGATTTGTCTTAATTTGACATAAACTGTAGAGTATATTTTAAAAAATAAACGAAATGTGTAGTAGCTTTCTTAGTCTTCTTTTGTTTGGTAATAATATAATAGCTTTTAAACTTATAATATTATGATATTATAAAATAATTGACTTCAAAATTGATTGTTTCTTGAATAAAATTGTAACTTTAGATGAAATTGATTAGTCGTACCAATGCAAGATATCAAAGTGGACTTGAATAAAAAAAAAGAGTTAATTGAATAAGACAATAGGATAGATAATGTAAGAGCAAATCCAGAACCTAATGCTATGATATTTTAATGCTTTAATGTTTGCAATCAATATCCACATTCATATTCATATTCATATCCACATCAATATCACTCTCACAAGTAAGTAAGTAAATGAGTAAGTAAGTAAATGAGTAAGTAAGTAAGTAAACAGTTTGATATTGAAGCTGATTGATGAACTTGTTTTACCACCTTGTTTTAGCGCTTTTGTTGTCTGTGTTGGCTCGCTCGTCAGTTGATTTTTATTTTTATTTTATTTTGATTTTTGTTTTTATTCCCAGCTTTAGAAACAGAGGCAAAGCGCGGAAATGCACCTGAACCGGCTCAGCCACTTCATCCGGAGGCTGTAAATTTCGGGGTTTGATCAGACCATGCAAACGCCACACACGTGCTAAGTCAATTCAAAACCCTTCTAACAACATCGAACAGCATCCGCAGTTTTGGTCTCGTGAGGAAATATACTGTAACATTACAATTATTTATTTATTTATTTATTTATTATAAATTTTATTATGGTACTTTACAATTTAGGTATTAATTTTGTTGATTCTATGAATCATGACATCCTCTCCATCTATTCCATCCATGGCTCCTATATCCAATGGGGTAATGAATATTGTTTGAGATTTTCTTTCATTTCTTAATGTTTCCAATAAAAGTTTCATGGCAACTTTTCTATTAACATTATCCATAAATACATCAAATTCATCAAGTCCTTTAATTCGAGATTTCATTGGTTTCCAAATTGCTAATAATAATGCAATTTGTGTAAATGATTTTTCTCCTCCRGATAATGAATTAACTTTTCTTGCATCTTCACTACTTTTTGTACTTACTAACATTGATAATTTTTTATTAATTGTATCAAATTCTAATGTACCTTCAAATCCTCTAAGTTGTAAAGAATATTCAAAATCTGTTCTAGCTTGTTGAATTGACATTTTTATTGTTCTAAAACTAAAATTGGTCCTAGAAATTAATGATTGTCTTAATCTATTATTTAATTCTGTTGTTCTTTTAAATTCATCTAATGATTTAAAATATTTTTCTCTTTTTGATGTTAAATTTTCAATAATTTTTTCTTCTGACATACCTAAACTTTGATTTGCTTCTGAAATTTTTTTTTCCATTTCTTCTATAGTTCTTTTAATATATTCAGTTTGATCTTTTGGTCTACTTAAATTAATATCTGCTTCTTCTCTTGTACACCATTCTTCTGCTCCTGGTAAAATTTCTTCTATAACTTTTTCAAATTCTTTAATTCTATCTTTAATTTTTTCCATTAATTCAATTCTTTTATTTTTACCTCTTTCATAATGATCTATTTCAGATTCACAATTTCGAATTTCAATTTCATTATTATTTATTTCTTCTTTAGATCTATCAATTGAATTTTTTCTTTCATTAACTTCTTTACTTATAATTTTAAAATTTTCATTTTCAATTTTACCCTTTTCATGATATTTTGGTATTTCATTTCTTAAATCATTTATTCCATTTAAAGCAATATTTGTCGAATTTTGGATATTCTCTTGTTCTTCTTTATATGAATCAATTTTACCTGTATCTATACTTTCTTCTAATTTATTTTTTAATTTATAAATTTCACTATCTAAATTATGATTTTCATTTCTTAAATGTTTAATTTCATTATCAATACCTTTTTGCTCATCTTTAAAATTTTTAACTTCACTTCTAATATAATAGTTTAATTCTTCAATTTCTTTTCTATAGTTTTCTTTTTCTTTTTCAATATTATATAATTCTTCTTTAATTGAAATTCCATTATTATTATTATTATCTCCGTTTTTATTTGAAGAGCTTATCTTAATTCTAGAAATATGATTTCTAAAACAATAAATTGGATCACTTCTATAAGATTGATTAACTGGATTTATTGACATTTTAACTCCACTACTATTATCAATTAATGATAAAACTTGTTTAACATTTCTGGCTCTTGATTGAATAATATTGGTACCTTCTTCTCTATTTTCAACTAAAATTGTTGTTTCAAYATTTAAATTATCAATTAATGCATATTTTATTGAATCATTTTCAATTTCTAAAATTTTTAAAATATTCAAAAAATTATCATTTGGTAAACCATTGAAATAATCCAATTTCTCATTCTTTCTAACAATAATTTGTTTATTAAATCTATATTTTTTTAAAATTTCATTTAACCTTTTTTGATCTTGAGTATTTTCAACGATAAATGAATCTAAAAATTTATTCAAATATGTTTCAATAATTTTACTCCATTCTTTAAAYTCATTTTTTATTGAAATTTTCAATCCACATGGTCCAATTGGTGAAACTCTAAAATATTTATCATTTTTAATTTCATTTAAAATACTATGAATTTTTGGTCCAAATGCAGCTAATGAATCTTTTTCTTTTGTTTTAATTATAATAATTTCTTGATTTAATTCATTGATTTTATCATTTAATTCTTTTAATTTTGGATTATTAAAATTTATAAATTCATCAATTTTCAAATTAATTTTTTCAAAATTTGATTTTAAATTATTTAAAATTGAACTATTTTCATTTCTATGCTGTAAAAAATTTTCTAATTGATTATTTAAAAAATCTCTTGAACCACCATTTAATTGATCAATTCTTTTTTGTTCTTTATTAATTTTATAATCAAGATTTCGAATTTCATAATTATTATTTTGAATTTCTTTTTCAACATCTTTAATTCTTGAATTTAATTCTCTAATTTTAGATTCGAAAGAAAATAAATTATTTTTGATAATATTTAATTTTTCTTTTGAATCATGATAGTCTGATTCAAATATTGTTAAATTTTTAATTAAATCTGGAGTTTTTGAGTTTAAATTTAATTTTTTATTATTTAAATTTATAATAAATTGATCAGCATTTTGAATTTCGATATTAAAAATTTCAAACTTTTTATTTAAATCATTAATTGAAATTTCATTTTGAATAACTTGAGACCAAATGTATTTACCATTAAAAATTCTAATTTGATTTCTCAAATCTGCAGTTTGATTATATTTTTGAAAAAGTTTTTTAGCATGATTATAATCTTTATATAAAGAAGAAATTTGAGATTGTAATAAATTTAAATCATCAGAAGATTGAGATAATTTTGAGGCAGTTATAGCGTAATTTTCTTTGATTTGATCAATTAAAGTTCCTTTCATAAAATAATCATATTTTTTTTCATCACTTGTAGTTGATAAAAAAGATCTTGCTGAATCTTGTGATAAAAAGGCCATTGGATTATCAACGGTAATTTGAAAATTATCTAAGATTGAATCTAAATCAGCTTTTTTATTTGAAATAATTTTATTTTTAGAATTTTTTATATTATAAGAATTTTGACCATCTCTTTTTAAAATTCTTTCAATAATTATTTGATCACCATAAATATTATGCTCATAAGAATCATCACCTTTATTTTTAAAAACTAAAGTAATTTTAGAATTATTTTTACCATCTTTAATTAAAGATTTTAATGAAGAAGCTCTATTTGTTATTGAAGCTTTTGCACCTAAACAAACGGAAATTCCAGTTAGAATTGCAGATTTTCCAGAACCATTTCTACCAATTATGAAATTCAATTTTGGACCTAAAGTTAACTCAAAATTTTCATGACACATGAAATTTTTTAAAACAATTTTTTCAATAATTCCGGCGTTTGCAATAGTTGAATCATTATCATTACTTTTGGTACTTGATATATTATTTATATTATTTATATTATTTATATTATCTATATTCTGTCGATTCTTATTATGTATATTATTTGGGATATTATTTAAAGATTTGATATTATTTTGACTTAAAGTTTYAAAATATTTTTTTTTTTTTTTTCTATGATTTAAATTTGTTAAATTTTGAGTAAATTGAGTATTTATATCAATTTCTTGATTATTTACAAGAATATTATTTATATCAACAGTACCTTCTCTTGTATCTTGATTATAAGAAGAATTTAAATGAGAGTAAGATCTCTTCCTTGATGTACTTGACATATTTATGTGATGAATGTAAAGGTACTTCTAATTCTATATTCTAATTCTATTCCTATTCCTATTTCTACTTACTTCTCTTTTATTTCTATTTCTATTTGTTTTGCTACTTCTAGAAGTGGAACTGATTGTAGTAATGGAGTGATGTGAGATTTACTTGAGAAACTTGATGGGAACAAGTTATTGGCGACATTGAGTATTATTGAAGTAAACAAATAAATAATAAGTAAATAGTAAATAGATAAATAAATGAATATAAATCAATTGACCTTTATTGTTTATTCAATTAAATGAAATAATTGTTTTTAAGTCAAAATATTTTCACTTTGGCGTTTGGCTCAAAAACAACGCGCAGAAAACAAAACATTGGAAAAAAACAGGAAACTGTATCCGCGTACGGCTTTTAAAAAGGATTGGTGATTATGTTATAGTGGGTTATCCTTTTAGCGGAAACACACGGCCGGAAATATCCTGAATTATAAGTACCACAAATCTGGCTTTGATTTTAGTTTGATTTGAATTAATTAAAATTGTAAAAGCTGCAAGCTGGCAATCAGGAGTTGATTGAAGAATAATTAATATAAATTTAATCTATTCTACAGTACAATCAATATRAGAAATCAACTAATTACAATAGATCAAATAAGGGAAGAGATGAGTGAAGTTGAATTGAACTTTAACATAATTGAAAGTATAATATATGATATAAGAGTGGAATTAAAAGAAATTAAGAATAATTTAGAAGATAATTTAGAAAATAATTTCAATTTAATAATTAAAAAATTAAATAATGGTAGTAAACTAATCAATTTTAATAAACAGATTATTGATAATATTAATAAAAATAATAAAAAAAATGAATATATTTTGAATTTAATAAAATATGATAAATTTAATTATATTTTGATTGAATTAAAATTTGAAATTAGAARTTTACAAATTAAAAATGAAGAATTAAGAGAAGGTTTAAATTTTAATAAATTTCTTAATTTATATGGTRGTAATACTGGTATTATTATAGATTCATATGAAAATGAAAGAGAAAAATTATTTAAAAATACTAGAAGAGCAAGTAATTTGAATTCAATTAATAAAGAAAAAGATAATTCAAATTCGATTAAAAAAGAAATAATTTTTAAAAATAAAGATATTTCGAAAACTTTAAAAAATTCACATAATTTATTAGAAAATAGTATAATTAATAGTGAATTAAATATAGAAATTTTAAAAGAATCATCAAATAATTTAAATTTTTTAAATAATAATTATGAAATTTTAAATGATTTTCTAGATAATTCAATAAATTTAATTAAAAAAATTGAAAAATTTAGTTATAAAGATAAAAAAAAGATGAAATTATCGTTAATTTGGTTTTTTTCATGTATTGGATTTGTTATTTATAGAAGAATTTTAAGATTACCATTGAAAATATTATTTTTTTTCATTTTAAAAACTTTCAAAATCTTATTTTTCTTAACTTATCTAATACCTAATTTTTCAAACAATAATAAAAATAATAATAATTCAATAGAGGAATCTGAATTAAATATATCAAATAATTTAGAAAAGATGTCGAAATTATCAACAATGTCAGAACTATCAACACAATCAATACCCCTGGAATCATCTAGATTAATAGAGCCTTCTCAGTCCATATTAAGTAAAGAAATTGAAATTGAAATAGAAATAGAACTGGAAACTGCAATAAAGACTGCAATGGAAAACGAGATAAACACAATGATAAAGAATGAAATAGACAATGAAATAAACAATGATTCAAGCATGGAGTATGAAAGCATGAGCACCAAAATCAATCCATACACAACTTCAACTGCATTCAATAATAAAAGTCTTGAATCGAGTGAAATCTCCCAAAGCTCAATCGTTGCAGCTTTGATATAAAGTTTGGTCAGGAACAAACAAATAAACAAATAAATAAATAAATAAATAAATAAATAACAGTTACTAACAAGAAGAGCCGCAGAACTGGTCTCGCTGAGCAAACGCTGAAAGCCCTAGGGCTCTACCTCTTACTTTTACGCTCGGCGGAACGTGTCTGGGTGGCACGTGTTTATTGCGCCACACCACGCCCCTTGCGACACGCTTGAAGTGCGCTGAAACAAGCCTGCACAAGCCCYAATACTAAAAAGGCACCGCTTCAGCCTTCTGCGGCGGCGGCGGTGCGCGGATCCGGCAATGGCGACTGGCGAAGACTCAAACCCCAGGAAAGGCCAGAAACAAATAGCGTTTGGTAACGTTACGCAACGGAGCTGAGCTGAATAAAATACAAATATGCAAAATACAAGAAATAACAATAAAATGGTACTGCTGTAAATAAATGTAAATGTAAAATATAATAAATAAATGAATAAATATAATAAATATAAATATAAATATAAATATAAATATAAATATAAATATAAATATAAATATAAATATAAATATAAATATAAATATAATTATAATTATATCAATACATCAATTCCAGTATAAACATCATTTATCCAATCACTGAATCATTCAGAATATAAAAGCAAAACATTGCTTCCAGAATATATTTTCCATCAAAAAAACAACTTCATCCTCTAGCTCTGGTCTAGATAAATTCTGATTCAACTCTAGTTCAATATTTGATTTAATCTTTGATTTAATGGTAGTCAATATTTGAAATTATAATCCTATTCACAGTCCCATTCACTATAATAATCAAAAGATTAATCACAATCCATCTCTAATTTCATTTAAATCATAATTTCATTAATCAAAATATCACTATTTAGTCTTTTTCTTTTCAATATATACTATTTACCATTCCATATTCATTACTCAATATTCATAACTCTCAATTCATTCGTTTTTATTGACTCTACACTAATATATATTATTATCACTTTTTATAATGGAAACTCTAGAAGTTCATTCAAAAGATATTTTAATTAAATGGATTAATGTTCCAAATAATTCAACCATTCATTGGCAAATTAAACCTTTAAAAAAATCAATAAATTTTTTAATTTATAAATCAACTAAAAATAATATTAAAAATAATATTAAAAATGATAAAGAAAATAAAGATAAAGAAATAGAAAAGGAAAAAGAAAAAGAAAAAGAAAAGGATACAATTCATGAAAATAATTCAGATCATTCCAATAATACTAGTAATATTAATACTAATTTAAATATAAATCATTCATTTCATGCAAGAAAAAGATCTCATTCAAGAGTTTCAATATTTTCTTCTTTAAATAATGATAAACAAGATAGAGATAAAGAAAATGATTCAAATCAAAATTTACCTTCAAGTTCATCATTATCTTCTCAAAATTTAAATTTAAATTCAAATTCAAACTCAAACTCAAACTCAAACTCAAATGATAAAAAATCTTTGAAACTTAATAATACTAATACTAATAATAATAATAAAAATTTACTAAATGAAAAATTAAAGAACTCAAATTTATCTATAGTTCAATCTTATGGTAAATTATTTCCAAATGAATTAGTTTCTGGTCAGTTCAATACAATTCCAATTTCAAATTCAATGTCCACTCCATATGCTCTATCTACTCTCAAAACAACAACTGAAACAACTACTACTACCAATAATAATGATAACAATAATAATAATAATATTAATCAAGAAATTGAAGATAATAATCAAGTTTTTGCTTTTGTATTTGATAATACTTTTTCAAAAAGTGTAAGTAAAAAAATCAAATTTAATCAATATATAACTCCAATCAATTCAAATTCATCATCCGATTTAAATTTAAACCTCAATTCATCCTCAAAATCAAACTTAAACTTAAACTTAAACTTAAACTCAAATACAGATACAATAACAAATACAAATGTAGATTCAAATATAAATAATAATAATTTAGATACTAAAAGAACAAGAAGATTATCTTCAATCATAACACTCAAAAATTTATTAGATATTGAAAATTCAAATAATGAAAATTCAAATCAAAATGATTTAAAAGTTTTAAATGATTTATTAATTAATCAAGAAAATAATTTAAAAATTTCTCCAAGTAATTCAAATTATCAAACTATCACAACAAAAAATGGTCAATATATTCAAGGTTATTTATTGAAAAAAAAACGTAAAAAATTACAAAAAGGTTTTCAAAAAAGATTTTTTATTTTAAATTTTAAACATGGTATTTTAAATTATTATTCAAATGAAAATAATTTAATTTTAAGAGGTAATATGTTTATAAATTTAGTTGAAGTTATTGCAATCAAAAATAAAAGAGAAATTATTATTGATGGAGGTTGTGAAATTTGGCATTTAAAAGCTTTAAGTGATAATGAATGGTCAATCTGGGTTGCAGCTTTAGATATAATTAGATTAAACTCAAATTCAAACTCAAACAATCAAATTAATCAAAAAATCAATCAAAATTCTTCAAATGTTAATAAACAAACTAAAAATAACTCAATTTTAGATAATTTTAAATTATTACAAAAAAAAAATAATTATAATTTATCAATAACTCTGAATCTTTTAAATAATCTACATTTAAGACAGAATGATTTACATCAAATTTCAAATAACAGTTTGAATAATTCATCTCAAGATTTACAAAAAAATAATTTACATAAAGATTTTAATAAATCTCCAAATTCAGAAAATTTTGATGATTCAATATTAAATAATGATAATAGTCATAATAGTTCTTCACATACAAATGGAACTTCAAGAAGAAAATCAATTTGGAAAAGAAATAAAAAACATTCAATTCCAACTCCAAATGAACCTCTTCCAAATTTGGATCTAACTAATAACTCCTCATCTGCTGATTTAAAATCTAATATGAATTCAAATTCAAACTTAAATTTGTCAAATAATTTATCTTCAAAACCTATTGATTTATCTGCAGAATTACTGATAGCTAATGATTTGTATCATAAACTAAATGAAATGAATCAAATAATCTCCCAAATTTCTTCAAATTTTTCTTTAAATTCTTCCAATATCAATAAGAGCAATAATAATTCAAATGATAGCTTAAATCCAGAAACAATTAAATCAAGATTGGAAAGACATTTGTCTATAAACTCAGTTGTTTCTTCAACTTCTATTCTATCAGCTGATTTCTTTGATGCAAATGATTATTTAGAAACTATCAAATCAAGAGATCAAGGAGTCATATTAATAAATGATGATGATAATGATGAAGATAATAGAATTGATGATGTTCTATACGATGATGATGTTGAAGATGATAATGATAGTTTCAATGAACAAGGCTTAAATCAAAATAAAAAATTAGCTATTCCAAAATTTAGATCCACAAGTTCTGGAGTTTTAATTTCAGATTCAAGTAGTACAGTTAGTGAAGTGGTTACAACAGATAAAATGATGAATATATCTGCATCTTCAACTTCATCTATTGAAAATGAGGACCCAAATAAAAAAATTGAAGATGATAATGATTTAAGTCCATTACCAGTTAAAAATGGACCAATTAAAAGAAGAACTGATATTAAAGAATTTGTTTGTACTCCTCCAAGTTTTTTCAGTTTATTGAAAAATAATGTTGGTAAAGATTTATCACAAATTGCTATGCCAGTAACTGCAAATGAGCCTTTAACAGTTCTTGAAAGGTTTGCAGAAATGTGTGAATATGTTAATTTAATTGATAGAGCTTCAGAAATTTCAACKTTGAATGATAATGGTGAAAGAATTTTAAGAATTGGAGCTTACGCAGTTAGTTATTTATCATCAATGGTGCATAGAGAACGTTCTGTAAGGAAGCCATTCAATCCTTTATTAGGTGAAACTTTTGAATTAGTTAGAGAGGATCTTGGAGTAAGATTTATTTGTGAAAAAGTATCACATAGACCTCCAATTTTATGTTTTAGAATTGAAAGTGAAAGATGGACAATAGACTATACGGTTGAACCAATTCAAAAACTTTGGGCTAAAAGTGCGGAGATTATAAATAAAGGTTTGATTAATCTACATTTAAAAAAGTCAGGTTTAACATTTTCATGGAATCAACCTACAACAATGATACGAAATATAATAGCTGGCGAAAGATATGTGGAACCAGTTGAGACCACTACAATTAACTGCTCAAATGGCGAAAAAGCTATAATAGAATTTAAAGCAGGTGGTATGTTCTCTGGTAGGTCTGAAGAACTTTTCATTAAAGCATGGAATAAGAATGGAAAGCAGTATTCTAACATTGTTCAAGGAACTTGGACCGAAAGCTTAATTTTAACCAATAGTTCTAATGCTTCTACAAAAAAAAAGAAGAATGGAAATAATAATTTTGAAAAGGAAATTTGGAAAATTGGTCCATCAGTACCTAATTTTAAGAAAAAATATGGATTCCCATTATTTGCAGCTCAATTACATGAGATAACATCAATTGAAAAAGGAAAATTACCTCCTACTGATTCTAGACTAAGGCCTGATATTGAACTTTATGTTAATGGTAATGTTGATAAAGCACAAGAAACAAAGTTACATTGCGAATTATTGCAAAGAAACAGAAGAAATAATAATGAAGAACTTCCGCCAAAATTTTTTAGACCTGTTAAAAACAGTCGTAGTGAGGATCCAAAATTGGACTGGGAGTTTATTCAGGGAGAAAAGAGTTATTGGAACAGGAGAAAGAGAGGTGATTGGCAGGATTTATTACAGTTATATCCAACACAGTAGAAGAGGAGAAATTTACAATTTTTATATTTTGAGTCTTTTATTTACTTTATTTTATTTTATTAATTAGACTAGAGTTAAAAAGTTAAAGTTTTTTTTTATTTTGTTTCACACCGAATTTTTGAGCAGGTTTTCAARATTTTTTTATTTAATTATGAATGACTCAAATTTTGTATACTTTAATAATTAATAGTAAAAAACAATGTTTGAATTTTTGAAATTATGTTCATTTATTTTAAAATTGTAGAATAATTTATTTTCAAAGGCGAAACAATTCTCTATTGACATACTTTTTCTTAAGTAATCATTGGATTCTATTCAATAGATCATACATATCATTATCACTCAAAGTAGTTATATTAAAAAACGATTGAATAGATTTATATTTTGAATAGTCTCTTTTCACAGATCCAATTGTAATATTATCATCATGAAATATGTCTTGTAATATAAAGTTATTGATTAATAAAATATTACACCTATCAATTATTTCACAAAAATCAGCATCACTCTCATAATTAGCAAAGACTTCATAGTTTATCTTAGTTTCATCTAGTTTTATATTATCCATACTTAATTCAATTTCATCATTATCAAATATTTGAATAATATTTTTAAATATAGTCAAAAAATCAAATTTAATTTTATTAATATCTTTTAAATTTGAGTCAAAAATTTTAATTCTAAAGATGTACTCTACAAGATAATATTTTAAATTTTTGATTAAACTCATTTTAAATTTATTTAAATCCAATTTAGTATCATTGATTTCAGATTTATTACCACCAGTACCAAAGTTATATTTGATAAACATTAAATTTTTGATTAAATAATGAAYTGGAACTACTAAYTCATTTGATAATTTATTTTCAGATAATATTCCAAAACTTAAAGAATCTCTGAAAGTTTCAAGAGGAGAAATATCAAGATTTTCAATTTCGTTTGAATTATTTAGGTTTCCATCTAAATCAGGTAACCAAGTTTTTTGAAGATAATTATGTAAATAAGCCTTTAAAATTTTTCTTATAAAACTATCTAAATCAGATAAAATGCTTTCAATTTCAACTTCAAATTTTGTTATAATATTAGTTAGAATACTATATTCTAATTTTTTAGTTAATTTTTCTTCATCATTATCATTATCATTATAACCAATACTATCATGATCTGTATCTTCATTATCAATTTCTTCAGGAACAATTAAAAATTTTAAATCTTCAATATCTAAACCAGATTTGGAGAAATAATAATGTAATTCAAAATAATTTTCGGAGTCTTCAATATCGATATCATTTAAAGCTATTAAATTCAAATAAATTCTATTAAAAATTATTTCATTATCATTTAATTTTTTCAAAGTTGATAATAGATATCTTAAAGAAGTATATAAAGAAGTCAATAATTTAATTTCCTCAAGAATYCCTTCATCATTTTTGTTATTGGATATATTTGTATTAGTTTTAGAAGAAATAGTATTTTTTATATTGAAAGAATCAGTAAGAATTTTAGTCAACCCGATAATATTTGAATTAATTAATTTTGTATTTTCAAAACTTGAAAGTTTTAATTTTATATAATTATCAATATAATTTATTAATAAATTTTTCAAAATTAATTCTATAAATATTCTTAATTGATAAAGAAAACTTAAATTATTGATAAGTGAATTATTAATTTTGAAGAAAGTTTTAAATAAATTTAATATTAGTAAGTTTAAATTATAAGAAGAATTTATTGGCTTTAAATCATTTTTTTTAAAAGAATCATAATTTATTGTGAAATTATTTTGATTATTTATAATTGAATTAAATCTTTTTAAGATTAAATTTGATTCAATTTGTAACCAAGTTATGAAGAGATTTGAGTGATTTAAAATTTCACCGGTTAAACCAATATAAGTATAATTTTCATTAAAGAAAATTTGATTTTCATTATTATTTAGGTTAGTATTGTTTAATTTGAAATATTTTATATCATTAATTAAGTTGAAATTGAAATTTTTGAGAAGATAAGAATCATATTTAATTAATTCATAAATTAAATGAGAAAAAATTGAATTATTATTTTGATTATCTTTGAGGTTTAAGTTATTTAAATCATTTATAAATTTAGTTTTAATTAAAGTATTTAAATTTTTGATAAATTCAAAAATAAATAATTTTTGATTATTAAATAAAGAATTTTGAAAAGAATGTATTAAAAAAGATAATAAAGAATAATTTTTATAGTAGTTATTTATTATAAAGTTTAAAGGAATTTCAGATTGAATTAAATAATTTTTATTTTTTTTAAAGAAAAGGTAAATGAAATTTAAAGATATTGGTTGTAATAAAAKATCAATTGACCAAATTTTATTTGGATAAGTTAAATTCAATTGATTAAAAGATGAAGAATTTAAATTTGAATTATTTTCAAAAATTATTTGAAGATTTAATAAGATTTTTAAAATATTATTTATTTGATTGATTAAAGATTTATTAATTGAATTTAAGTTCAAATTATTTATATAATCTAAGTTTTGATTAATTATTGGAGATAAATAATTTTCAATTGAAATTTTAATGCTGATAATTTTTGAATTTAAATTATTATTTAAATTTATTTGTAAATTATTTAAAAAATTTATTAAATTTAAATTTTTTGAAGTAATATTTTTATTTGAAGGATAATATTGATCTTTGAAAGAGATTATTGAAGATTTTAAAGAGTTTATATTATTATATAAGTTATTTAGATCATCTTGATTATCTTTGTTGCTAGTGATTGAATCAATTGAATTTAAATTTACTTTATTTATATCATTTTGAATTTGATTATAATCTTTTAAACAATTTTTAATATATAAAAGTAAAGATTTTTCTAAGAGTAAAGATTCTTTAGTTAATTTATAATTATTATTTTTTTTAAATATATCATTAATATTTAAATCATTTACTTCTTTATTTAATTGATCAGATTGATTTAATTGTAATTGATTAAGCGCTTGAGATACAATATCATCAATATCATTATTTGAAGAGACTGAATCATAAGAAACATTGTCAAATGACAAAGAATCAAAACATGAATTCAAAACCTTTATCAAAGACATTATTTATTGAATTGATGTAATTTATTTAGTTGAATTGAAACTTCTTTTCTTCTAAAAAGGTGTTTTGATCAATATGTTTTGATTAATATATTTCTGTTGATCTGTCTTTATTCCTTTTTGATTCAGSATTTAACGCTGTATTTATTCACTACCGTACGGTTATTTACTCTCGGTTCATCCGCGGTTTGTGTCCCTGGAAACGGATCTAGAAGAATTACTTAGGGCGAACACTTCTAAATTTCAGGCCAGCATGCGCATGTCCTAACTCTTCATTTTCATTTCATTTTCATTTCATTTTCATTTTCTTTGCTTCAACAATTCTACAGCACTGAAAACTTTATGAACTAATTGTGGTTTTAAGTCTCTATATTTTAAATTTGGATCTCCATCTATTAAATGTCACTAAAAATTTTGTTTAAAAATTCTTGTCTTCTTGTTAGAAATTATCAGCCCTTTGAAAAAAATTTGTCATTCTTAATTTGTAGTATTTTGATTTTTACGATCAAGCTACTCTAATAATACAAAAACATATTCCATAACCAGTACAATCGTATGTAACCTTAAGAGGAGCCTAAATATTAGATGCTGTATCTCTTACTCTTGAAGATGGAACTGTATTTTCTCMTGGTGGTACTGGACGGGATGCATACTCTTTAACATTAACAGATGGCGAGTATTTAACTGGAGCTTAAGCTTGTGTTGATACATATAGTAGTCACACCAGAGTATTCTATTTGAAATTAACCACTTCAGCTGGTAACATCGTCTCAGCAAGTAAAAGTCCAGGTACTTGTACTACCTTTACAGCACCATCAGGATTTCAAATTGTTGGATTCTATGGTCAAGATGGAGATGAAATTGATGAGATAGGATTCAAGTATGCTCCTTACTGATTGTACTCTGATTTTCCTTGTACAGTATACAAAATCTTCTCCTGATAAACTCTTTTTTACATAAATTATATTTTTTTTTTCCTCTTCTTCTGCTATAAATTTATGAATCTGGAATTTTCGCAACTTCGAGACCAGATTTCTGGAATTTCTGCTGACTCAGCAAAAAAGAAAAATCGCCGTTTTTGCGGGTCTTTTGAAAGAGCTTCTTATTGCAGGCTCAGTTTCTCTTTTTCGTTTGGTAAACAAGAGTAAGGCTGATTTGTTATACTAATTTCTGGATCTCTGGATTTATAACCAGTTCTTCACTGTCTTCTCTGAGGTATAAATTAAGAACAAATTRTCCTTTTTTTAATTGTTTGTTTAGAATTCTTTTTRAATGATTTTTCAATTGCATTTAAATTCCATTAAATCTCCAATTGATTATTTTTTGAAAATTTCATTGAAATTTGTTTTTCATATTTTTAGTGATGAAAAAACTTTGTGGTGGGTTATGAAAAATCATACTCAATTTGTAAGCAAGTATTGAAATTTAAAATAATAGTTAATCATCAATAAATGTTATTTCAAGAACTTTTTTCTTAATCTTTTATCTCTATTCAAATTCTTTTGGCAAAGCTTCAAGTATATCTTTTCAATCCCCCAAGTACTTTCAAATTGGTAAATGAATARAATTTTTCTTTATCTTCTTTTCTCTTTTTTTGCTTTTATTTGTCACATCAGAGTATATTTTAAGGATTTACCTAAAATTTAACGGATTTATTAGGATATTTTTTTTCCTTTTTAACGGTGACTATGACGCTGAAATTCAATATCAAGAATTCTTCTACTTTTAAGCTATAATAGTGTTAATTTACTGGATATTCTTTTTACCTAGTACAATTCAGTATCAGTCTCAATCTCAGTCTCAATAAAAAACAGTGGAGATTATAAGAATTTTACTTGCTTGTTTTCTCCTTCATAGAGTCCTGTTAATGAATATCACATTTAATAGTGGTTGTATTATTATAAATTAGATAGTTGTTTTACCAAATCAGTGTCTCTTCTATGAGGTATCTGTGATAACTATCAAGTTCTTGACATTATGAACTTAATCAATGAAAGCAAAAGTAAGAAACTATTCATTGTTTTTTTAGTAAAGGCAAAATTTTAATATAAATAGCTTTRATTTTCATGGTTTTATTTTTATTTGATTATTTAATAAGAAAMGAAAAAAATTTATAAAATTTCATTGATAATCATCTTCAATTTCACTTTAAATTAGATTTTAAGTTATAATTTGCTTCAAACGGTTTTATTTTTTTGCTTTTGTTAATTTYTTCAATACTTTGATCTGGTATCCTATATTTTAAACTAACTATATCTTCTTGTATTAAAAAGAGAAAAAAAACTTTTAGAAATGGGTTATCGTCATGCTAGYGTTCCTAGACCTAAAGATAATTTCTGGASCTGTTATTGTGGTAAAATCAATGGATTAAATATTCCATTATGTGAAGGATGTGGGAGAGAAAATGAATGATAGTCACCTTTAAAGTGAAGATCGCGAAGATAAAGAATATGAATAGATTTTTTGATATTTATCCACYAATAATTATGCTATATTTTGGCTTAAACATATTTCTACTTTTCCTATAACTTATATTATAAATTTACAAAATGATTTTATTGTTTTTCTTATTTTTATATATTGTTAATTTATAATATCAAATTTCTTACTTTTTCAAATATTAATAAATCATTCAAGAACTTCAGATAATCAAAAAAATAAAAAAACTAAAGCCCATTCTTTCAATTTCAGTTGTAGAAATTAGTGATTTTTGAACTTTTGTCACTTTTATACTTATAAGTAATTTACGTTTGATGAAACTATTCTTTATGAAAATTTTGCTAAATTAATTTTTTTTTTTATTACTTAGTAAAAATTTTTTATCCACACCAARTTCTTTTTCATTCTCATGAAAATTTTTGACTTTATTCATATTTTCAGGAGAATCATTTGCATATCTACCTAAAATTCCCTTTAATCTTTCTGGTATTTCTTCAAATACTAAATCATTTGTATTTTTTGAAACAATTTCACCTTTTATTTTTAAAATATCTTCAATTGTAATATGATTATCATTGAATATCTTTAAATGATCCGCAATTAAATGTCTATTATGGCAACCAGGACATTCAACTAATACAGTGCCTTTAGTATATCCTTGTTTTGAGATAATATGGCTTGATCGTTTAGAACATTTTTTACATGTAAAAGCTAACATTAATTCTTGATTTGGAATCTCAAATTTTCTCCCTTTGATTTTATTATTTTTAAGTTTATCATTTTCTTGATTTAGAATCCTAGAATTTGATGAAAACTTTCGGTTCTGGGCTCCACCAACATAGTAATCACTCACTTCATTCAAAAATCTTTGAAAAAGTTGAGGTCTAKGATTTATAACCGAAATAATTCTTACATTAAGTCTATTGAAAGTAAATCTTTTAAATGATCTTTGCAACAAACTTTCTCTGAAAATGACTTTGGGAACATTCATTTTATTTATTTAATAGCTATTAAAAAAACAACTTATAACCTGTTGAAYAATTTTTAACTTCAATACTAATTATAAATMSCAAATCAGTCTTTCAATGATAAAAATAAAAACAACAATTTGTTTTCTTTTCAAGTAAAGATTGTAAATATTTGCTGATTTAGAACATAAAAATTCAATCTGCTTAAAAACAAACAAAAAGCTTTTTACAGACAGTGAAAAACCGTGCGAATATTCTAGATCAAACAAGAATCAAAACTTCAGTTTATTGCGTAGTACCATAATTACCAGAACTAGATTTAGCAGTAGTATAACTTCATTGTGATATATTTYTCATATTCAATTTTAATCGCTGTTAAATCTAGTTCCAAGCACCATTCTTGCTAAAACTTTTAGTAACCACTTTTTGAATATTCAATTCTTACTAAGAAAATCAGTCCAAATTAACTTCGAGCAAGTTTTAGAAAAAAAAAATCAAATAAAAGACTTTAGTAGAACGTATGAAGTAAAAATYAAAAACTTGAAAGGTTCTAAGGTTTGATAGTATTTTTAATAGGAGCCTTTTATTTGATTACATGTTTGTAATGAAAAATTGATGAAAGAATGATTAGTTTGAATYATAAACAAAGGGCAAATAATAATAATAGGATTAGAAACGATAATAGTAAAAAAGAATTTAATATGGAAGACAAAAGTAAATTGATTTTTAATGATGAATGAGTTGTTGTTAGTTCTATTTTTTTAAATTAATTTAATCATTGAATATAAAAATGGATTTAAATTAATTGATTCATCATTAGTATCATCTATTCTTGGTGATTAATTAATTGATTGATTAAATTTGGATAACATTTATTGTGATTGAAAACCTGTTTTTCAAATAAGCAAAAAAAGATAAAGAAATATTTGAGAAATATATTAAAAAATTTAAAAAATAAGAATCTAATGATGAGTTTTGATTTAATCCAAAAATATTGATGAAATTAATGGATATTATTGAAATGGATTTGAATTGATAAACATAAATTGAGGAAGAATAATAGAAGAATGATATTGTTTATTTTTTTTTAGTTATTATTTATTATTTATTCAAATGTTCAAGGTTTAATATATCAGATTGAAAAATCGGATACGTTTAATTTCATGTTCAAATTCAGAAATTATTAAGCAAAGTTTGAATTAATTGAAAATTAGAATTAAATAGCAATTGTCTTCAATTTTGTATTAATTCAATTTGTTTCAATTAATATATGAAAACTAAAATCAAGATAATAATTATTATATTCAATAAAATATCTATAGAATTTAGATTCTTGTTCTATTCAATTGCATGATTCTGGGCTCAGTTTTTTGTGCAGTAAATTAAAATTTAGATTTCTACTCGCATTATGAAATCTATTAAATTGTATATTTCAATCAAGTTAAAATAATAAGAATATAATAAGAATACTTTTRGGAGAATTTGAATAAAAACTTTTGCTGAAATAATATTGAAGCATTCAATGATTTTTTTTTTACTTTTTTTATCATTCAGTTATTAAAAATTTCATTTTTTTCTCCAAGAATATTTCCCAAAACAGGTTTTATTAATTTTAAAAAAGTTTTATTGATTTTAAACAAAGGTCAATACAAATAGATGCTAAATAGCTCCTAAAMCCCACTAGAATTTAAAAACAATGAACAAATTTTGGAACAGTTCAAGCAACAAAAGGAGCAAAAGTAGCAGAAGAAGAAGAAGAATTTAAAAAGAATACAGTATACTCTATACTGTATTACCGCATCAAGCAACTACCTCAACAATGCCCTCGGAAAATTCAAAAATTCACTTTACTTCCGGTAMAAACCGAGGTCAGTAGGCAGATAATTTCCTTTTTTGTAAATATGTATGTGCAACCACAAAATGTGCCTAATATACATTAAAGTACAGGTAAATCAAATAGTTGCTAGTCAGGTGACTTTAATTTATCTTACTCATTGCTTACTCAGCACGGAGTCAGCCCGTTTGCTATTGCTATTGCTCTTGCTCTTGCTCTTGCTCTTGCTCTTGCTCCTGGCATTGCTATTGCTATTGCTCTGCCTCAGTTCTTCTCCGTTTTAGACCAGCTGCAGATGAGTTACGTAACCGCCGTGTTTGCGCTGCGCGATCAGCACCTCAATTCAATTCACTTAGCACTCTTAGCAACTAATCGCAGTTCAATCTCTCTGCCACTGCAAAACAGCAAAAACAACCAAAACAACCCTCGTCTGCCAGCAATCAATCACCAATCATTATCCAAATTCAAATAAAAAGAGCCAAAATCACCCAGAATCAAAAAAAAAATAAAGGTGTCTTTGGTTTTATTCATCAAGAACAAAATACTCCATTAATGAGACAAGCCACTAAAAACCACCATCATATCACATCACTAGATTACATTTACAGTCTCTATTTTACAACCACTTTTTATTCACACTAATATTTCAGACTAAAAAATTAACCAATCTAACCAGGTCAAAATTTACTAAAAAAAAACCTCAAGTTTTACTTTGATTTAAAATTGTCTCAAAGCAAACAAAAAAAATATCCAACTTTCAACTTTCATAGTAAATTTAAAATAARATAAAWTTTAAAATATAATTTAAAAGGGTAGTAAAAAACGCAGTAGCATTAAAAGAGAAGTAAAATACCCTAATTTCTAATTTTTAATTCCTAATTCCTAATTCCTAATTCTAATCTAGTTTCTTTTATCATCTTAACAAATAAATAATTTATATATTCTTCTAAATTATTAATGAATGATAATCTTGTCCTTTTAATTTACAATAAAATATAAAAATACCCTGAATATTTCAAAATGAATTCAATCAAGTCAAATAATAATAATATACCAAATAGTATAAATATACCTACTTCTACTAATAATATCAATGATATTAGCGCTGATACTAATATTGATACCAATACTAATAATACCAATACTAATACCTATAGCAATACCAATAACAATACCAATAGAAATACCAATACCAATACCTATACCAATACTGATATCAATACCAATAATACTAATTCAAATCATTTATCTTATAATTTATTCAATTATTTTGCTAAATCCATAGCTAATTCATCTATATCCTCAATAGATTCAAATGAAATTCATAAAGATAATCATATGGATATACTGAATCATTTAGATAAGGAATTAACTCGATTAGATAAAGATTTAGATTTTCATTTAAATAAACTAGAAAATAATCATTCAAATAACTTGAATAACTTAAATAACTTAAAYAACTTAAACAACTCAAATAACTTAGAACCATTAAATAACTTAGACAACTTAAGTCAGTCTGATAATTCAGATGAATCTGAAAAATCTGAAAAATCTGATAAATCTGATAAATCTGAAAAATCTGATACTGAAAGTGATTCAGATTCTTTAGATTTAAGAAATGAGGAAGATATCAATGATTATATTCCTGGAGGTTATCATCCAATAAAAATTGGGGATTCGTATGGTAAAAATAATAAATATACTATCTTAAGAAAATTAGGTTGGGGTCATTTTTCAACTGTTTGGTTAGCTTTTAATAATTCAACAAATTCTCATGTTGCAATAAAAGTTGTAAAATCTTCTGAAAATTATAAGTTAGCTGCAATTGATGAAATTAAAATTTTAAAAAGATCAATTTCAAGGTCAAAAAATAATAATACTAATAATACCCTTAMTAATAATCATATAATCAAATTATTAGATTATTTTCAAATTAAAGGTCCAAACGGTACTCATATCTCAATGGTTTTTGAAGTATTAGGTGAAAATATGTTAAGTTTAATTCAAAAATTCAAAAAATTGCATGCAAGATATCAAAGAAGATTACAATTTTTAAATAATAATTGTTCGTCATCTTCTTCTCGTTCTTCAACAACTTCAAATATCTCAACTAGCTCAAGTAATTCAAATAATTCAAATAATTCAAATAATTCAAATAATTCAAATAAATCAATAAATTTACTAGATGATGATGTTTCTGATGAATTAATTGATAAAAATTTAAAAAATTTAAAAAAATTATTCAAAGATTATTATGGTGGTTTACCTTTACAAATTGTTAAAAAAATTTCTGTACAATTATTATCTGCGATTGATTATCTACATAATAATTGTGGTTTAATCCATACTGATATAAAACCGGAAAATATATTATTAGAGATTTCAAATGTGGATCAATTAGTCTTTTTAATGAATGAAGAAGATAGATTAAATAAATTTGAAAAAAATTATTATCATAATAAATTAAATAATAATAGTTTATTCAAAACTAAATTCAATTTTAATAATACATCAAATAATTCAGCTAATTCTAATAATTCAAGTAATTCAACCAATTCAACCAGTTCAACCAATTCAAATAACCTAAATAACTTAAATAACCAAGACAATTCAGATATTTTAAATTCAAAACTTTCAACAAATAATCACAAAGTTCGCCATAACTCATTTTCCAAAACTACAAAAGTTTCAAGTTTAACTTCTTCTTTATCTTCTACTTCAACAAAAACCTCAACCTTAACTCAATCATCAACTTCTACTTCAACATCAACTCAATCATCAACTTTTACTTCAACTTCATCTACTGTAATTTCTAATTCCTTTTCAAATTCATCAAGTAATATTAATAATATAAATAATACTAGCACTAATATCCATACTAATACTAATAATAATCACAAAAATAATAAGAACATGGAAACAAACTGTTCGCCAAAAACTTTACATCGTTCAAGAAAATCCTTTTATCAAAATCCAGTTCAATGCTCAAAACCATTACCTTCTCCATTGTTAAGACAGTCTTCTTATGCTGATTGTTGTATTAAAAATAGAACWGGAAGTTTAGGTTCTTCTACATATGATGGTTTTTTTAACTTTAATTCAAATTCTAATTCATTCAACTATAATAATAACAATAACAATAATCATAATCAATATAATGTTAATATAAATGGTCTGCATAGTAATAGTAGTTCGTTGAGATCAAGTCTAGATGATTTACGTTCTGAAAATCATTCAATATCAAATTTAAATCCAAATTCTATTTTAATAGATAATATTAATATTGAATCAATAAATAATCATCCAYCTAATAATTTAAGTCAGTCAATTAATGTAAGTTCACTAGCAAAAGAATTTCAAAATTATTCAGTTAGCACTGGAAGTGAAAATAATTCAAGTATAGAAAACAGTCCTATAATAAATGAAAATTTCAAAAATATAATTAATAATGATCATTATAATAATAGTTATAATAGCTTAGAAGATGATAATGATAATTTTATAGATGAATTTGAAGATTTAGATAAATTCATATCTATAAAAATTGCAGATCTTGGTAATGCATGTTTTGAAGAAAAACATTATACTGATGATGTTCAAACTCGCCAATATAGAGCTCCAGAAATTATTGTTGGTTATAAATATTGGGATAAAAAAATTGATTTATGGTCAATTGCATGTTTAATATTTGAACTTATAACCGGAGACTATTTATTTGAACCTAGATGTTCAAATAGGTTCTCAAAAGATGAAGATCATTTAGCTCAAATATTAGAACTATTAATTGACCCTGAAGTTTTTGAAAAGAATTTAAGAACTTTTAGAGAAACTTTACATGAAAAATCAGCTCCTTTTCCAAAAGATGAAGATTATTATAATACTAAAGGTAATGATTTTGGACCATTTTTGTTTCCTTTAGAAGTAATTAAATATTCTTCTTTTTCTAGATTATATTTTAATAAAGAATTCAATCAGCTCCGAAAGATTAAACAATTAAAATATTGGTCATTAGATTCTGTACTAATAGAGAAGTATAAAATGGACAAAAAGGAGGCTAAAATAATTCGTAATTTCCTAACACCAATGCTTGAAATTAATCCAAAATATCGAAGGATACCCGATAAACAAGATTATATAGATTTTATAAACTCTTAAAACAACTGTGATATATTTTTTTTAAAAATAAACGAGTAAATCTTTTTTAGATTATATTGCTACTTTTCTTATAAGTAGCAACTCCCTTAGAGTAGACGACATATAAAGGGTAAAATTTTGATGCTTGAGAGAGATAAATCTTGTAGGAATCATTGAAATAAGAGAAAGCTGAATAATTTCTGAACCGAATCAAACGTAAAAGGCATACATTTATAAAGAGAAGTTAATACTTGAAAAAAAAACATAAAAAGAGATAAAACAGATAAGAAAGATAAAACAATAGACAAAAAAGAAACAAAGAAACGTTTGAATGAATTTTGATTTTTAACCAGCTTGGAATAATAACATGATAAACTTGAGAAATAGAGAATAAAAAAATAATGAAATAAGCAAAARTAGCAAGAAATAAAAAYAAAAATTTGAATAAAAAATAAAAATTAGTAATTAAAGATCAGAAAAACTTAATCAAAGAGTAAACGGTATTGAAAAAGGAATAAAAAATAAAATAAGTGTTTTGAAAATAAGTAAAGAAAAATAAGAGTATTTAAGAAAGAACTTTCTGTAATTGCTGCTGAGTTTCAATTGGATAGGTTTGAACTAACTTTAACGCATCGTCATTACTTAACTTTTCAAATAAACATTTCAATCCTTGGATAAGTTTTTGGGCTGTTTCTCCGGATATAGTTCCATTGAACAAAGTTTGTATTATAGAATCAATTACTTTTGGTATTTGGTTCATGACAGCAGAATTTTCTCTTTTAATTAGTTCATTCAAGAACAAATATGAGAACATTGCACCTTCTGGATCATTGATAATTGGTAATAGTTTTATCCAACTTTCCAATACTGCATTTAAATCATTGATATTTTTATGGTAAGAATGACAGATTTTTATTATTGCTGTAATGGCAGCTTCTGTAGTATGAGTACTAGCTAAATCAATTCTACCATCAGGATTAGAAGCAATCTCAAACAATGTTTTCAAGTTCATTAAACAAAATCTATTATAATTTACTCCACCAAATTGTGCACAAAATCCAATAATTTTAATTGAGGTATTCTTAATTTGTAAATCTGAATCATCAATTAAATTATTAGTAACATTTGTTACGAATAAATCTTTAAAAGTAAAAGATCTTTTACCACTATAATGAACCATATCTGCTATTATATTCAAACCACAATTTTTTATCATAATATCATCATGATCATTAATTAGAGCATTAATCAAAACAATTAATTCCTGAAAGCCTTCGTGAATATATCTAACATCAGCATATTTAAAGATATGGTTTATTAGATTATTAACATTTTCCAAAAGTTCTTCGTCTAGATCACTAAGAATTTCATCATCCAGTTCTTCAGCATATTCATTAACAGTCGATTCTTTTTCTTTGATTTTCTTATAACATTCGGTTAAATTTCTATTGATTGCTTTACACAATCTGGCTAATTGTTGTTCACTAATTAGATTTTTTTTATCGAGAATTTCAAGTGATTCTGTTAAAGTATCATAGTAACTGGTTAATAAATCTGTGGAAGGTTCTTGAAGTAAGTTTGAAACAATTTTATATGATAGTGTTCTCCATAATTTCCTACATTCAGGAGATAAAGAACCATCATCTTCTTCAGCATCCTCTTCATCATCGTAGTCATCATCATAATCATCGTCATCTTCATCATCGTTTTCACTGTTTTGATTTTCATCATAGTTTTGAAAATCAATATCAAAATTAGGGATATTTTCATCATCAATAGTTGAATGTTTATCATCTTCATTGTTAGTAATATTCTTACAAGTTGCTAGTTTTGTACATTTTAATAAAGAAGGTATGATCAAGGCACAAGATTTTCTAACACCCTCATGTAAATAAAAATCCAAGCCATTTAAAACAATAGTTATAATAATTCCATTAACATAAGGATAAAAATGTTCACCAAGTACATTCGCATAAGTTTTTAATAGCTCAATTGCTGCAACTTTATCATCTAAAAGTGCAGTATGAACACCTATATGTCTTGTACCAATTTGAATAACTTCCCATTCTTGATTATGATCTAAACTACTTGCTTGATCTTCATCTAGAATTGCAATATCTTGTTGAGCTTTTGCAGAATTTAAAATTTCTGGTAAAATAATTTTTAGATATGGTACAAATTCTATACCTATAATTCTACAAATTCTTGACCAAGCTTGTTGCAAATATGGTATAATTGGATCATTCGAATTTGAATTTGAAATTGGAAAATTGGTACTATTATTATTATTATTATTATTAGTATCTGAATTATTATTTGAAATTAAATTTTGATAATATAAAAATATATTAATTAACTCTGATTGATGATCTTTAAATTTATCTTTACCAACAGCTAAAGCAATTAAAGTTGAACATTCAATACATTTTGCTTTTAATAAATTTATATTGTAATTATTAATATCATTTTTTAAGAAATTAATTAAAATTGGCATTAAAGTATCATAATATTTTAAAAAATTTTGTTTTGCAGAATCTGCAATTACTGCAATTGTTGTTAAAACTTGTTCTTGAACATAATTACAATTATTTTGTAATAAAATTAATAAATTTGATAATAAATCATCAAGATATGGTTCTAAAATTTCTTTTGAAGAATTTTCAGTAAAATTAACTAAAGCTGCAGCAGCATGAGTTTGAACTCTATTTGAAGAATTCAAAGATAATTTTGAAATTAAAGCAGGTAAAATTCTATTACTAAATTTATATTGAATTATAGTTGCAAAATCAGTTGAAATTTGACCAATAGTATTACAACAAGCATATTGAACTCTTGGATGTGGATCATTTAAACAAGGTAAAATTAAGTTTAAAATATAATCAATTTTATTAATTAAAATATCTCTACAACCTTCAGAAGTTGAAGATAAAGCCATTAAACCAGCTTGTCTTTCTCTCCAAAGGTTTGAATTAATTAATTGATTTAATAATTCAAATAAAGGTTGAACTAAAACTTCACCACCTAAAGCTAAAGAAAGTCTATCTAAAGATTGTCTACCAGCATCATATTCATTTTCATCTTCATCATCAAAACCATCTTCATTATTAATATTTTGTAACCAATCACTTGAAAGTTCATCATTAATTGAAATATTTGTAATTAAAGAACATGATAAATATAAAACTGAATTAATATAATTTGAATTTTTTTTACACATTTTTGGAGAAACTTCAGAGAATATAGTTAATAATTCAAGAGCAGAAATTTTTAAATTTGAATTAAAATTTTTATTTTTTATAATTAAATTAATAAATTGAATAATTTTTTCAAAAATATTATTAAATAATTTTGGAGCTAATTCAACTAAATTTATTAAAGATTCAATTAATAAAGATAATTGAGATTGTTTATTTAAATTTAAATAGTAAGATAAATTATTTAAGAAATCAGGTAATAAATTTGATAATATTGACCAAGATTGCATTGGAACAATTTCGAAATATGAAATAAAAGAATTTGAAGAAGTTAATTTTATATTATCATTTAAATTATTTAAACCGAATTTAAATAAAGGTAAAATTATTTGACTTATATTTGAAACAGGTAAAATTTCAGGAGTTTGATTAAATATTCTAAAAGCGGATTCTTTAAATAAATTATTATTTATTTGTTGATTATTATTATAATTGAAATAAATAATTTGAATTAAAGATTCTAATAAATTTGGCCAAGTTGGAGAAATATCTAATTTTGAAATTTCGGAGATTGAATCAGCTAATTTATGAATTAAATTTATATCAATTTTTTCATAATCTGAAGAATTTGTTGAAATTTGATATAATTGTTGATAAATATATTTATTATTTAAATATATAAAGCCATTTAAAAGAATGAATCTAATTTTATCTTTAATTAAATTTGATAATAAACAAAAAGATTTTATTAAAGGATCATTAATAAAATTTGAAGAAGTTATTGATAATCTTCTAAATAAAATATTTGAAAATTGTCTTAAATCATTTTGATTATTATTTGAATAATATATTGATTGTTCAGATAAGAATATTAATAAAATTGAATAATTTTTTTTTATTGATAAATAATTTTTATTTAAATTTAATTCAGAATTTGATCTAATTAAATTATTTGAAGAATATAGATTATTTAAAAGTTTAAATAAATTTAAATTTAAATTTTTTGATAAAATTGAATTAAATTTATAATTTTTGAAATTTTCGAAATCATTAACTTTTAATAAAGATAAAGATAAAGATGAAGATAAAGGTGAATTTAAATTTGATTTGTTATTCAATTCTTGTTCAAATTCAAATTCATTGATTAAATTAGTTATTAAATCAGATTCAAATTTAAGTTGAATTTCAATTTGATTTTGATTTTGAATCTGAGTATCAAGCTGATTTTGATTTTGATCTGATATTGAAGACATTTCTATTTGATTATATCTTTAATCAAAGATATGAATAATATCATCAAGATATTAAAAAAGATAAAAAACATTTAATCATCATTTATTCATTTGATACTTAATTAAATTTTGGTAAGTTTATTTATTTACTTGTTTGGTGAATATCTCAGATCTTGAAATAGTCAACAGTGGTACAGTACAGTGCAGTGCAGTACAGYAGAAACACATTCAAAGGCGGATTCGGCAGACTGTGCAGAATTTCCTCAGCAAGGATAAAAGTGCGGTACCACATTTTATATCCAAACAATGGATATATGGAAACACAAATATCCATTTAAAATCCGTAGTGATGAACCATTGTTATGGAGTTAATGCATACATCTGTATATATATTCTTGTTTAACTGAATAATGTATCTGAATTGGGAACGTATCCGGATTTGTTAGAAGAATTCTTCTTAAGCGAAAGAAGGGTAATTATGGGGAAGAAGTTTTGTGATTAAAAATTTCGGGGTTCTCGGATAAATACAGATCTGAAAATGTGATTTCGGAGATTTGCCGGARATTTGAAGCGGAGGCCAGTTGGGACGGGGATGAGCCATAATGGGGATGGGCCAGGGACAGAGACAAGGAACGAAACAAGGTCCCGTTGTTTGTGKTAGTATGGGGCTAACGGTRAGCACCAGCCACCCCAGGGCGGAAGACGCTCGGGAGTGCTCGGAACCACTGGCGAGGAAGGGGGGTGCCGGTGAGAGTACCCCAAATGGGGTGTGGGGGCACAATGCGAAGCGAAATACACAGAAAGAACGAGGAAAGAACGAGGAAAGAAGAAGCAGAAGAAGCAGAAGAAGCAGAAGAATTATCTCAGAGCCAAGTTGGGGAAGCAGAAGCAGAAGCAGAAGCAGAAGCAGAAGCAGAAAGAAAGAAAGAAAGATGGCTGCGATTGATACTCAGTGTTCAATATTCAATATTCAATATTCAATATTCAGTATCCAATATTCAATATTCAATATTCCACTACAAATCAGGGAGACAAATCAAATAAACGTTTAATTCAAACAGGGAGTAGAAATTGTTCCCACTCAGAGCCTCAATGGCTAACAATCAATATTCAATAATTATTCTTTTATCCTTTCAATTCCCTTAAACAAATGTTCACTTTAATTACTTATTACTTATTACTTATTACTTATTATTTATTGTTTCTAGTCGATTTCAAGGATAGTCTAGTTTTCATATAAAAACAGTCCATTTCCTTGTTTTTTACTACTAAATTATTTAATTCTTTTCATTATTAATTTTATTATTAATTTTATTATTCAATTGACTTTTAAATTCAATTTATAATTCTATTTTTTTATATTTACTTATTCAATTTTTTTTTAACAAAATGATGAAAGCTTTGGTTTATAATGGTCCTGGTTTAAAAGCTTGGAAATCTGTACCAAAACCAACTATTAAAACTATTAATGATGCAATTATTAAAATTACTTCAACAACAATTTGTGGTACTGATTTACATATTTTAAAAGGTGATGTACCTGAAGTTGATAAAGGTACAATCTTAGGTCATGAAGCAATTGGTGTTATTGAAAATATTGGTTCAAATGTTAAAAATTTTAAAAATGGTCAAAGAGTTATAGTTTCTTGTATTACTTCTTGTGGTGATTGTTATTATTGTAAAAAAAATATTCAAGCTCATTGTAATCATGGTGGTTGGATTTTAGGTTATAAAATTAATGGTACTCAAGCTGAATATGTTAGAATTCCATATGCTGATAATTCTTTAATTAATGCTCCTAAAAATTTATCTGATGAAGATTTATTAATGTTAAGTGATGCTTTACCAACTGGTAATGAAGTTGGTTCAATTTCCGCTAAAATTAATCAAGGTGATATTGTTGCAATAGTTGGTTGTGGTCCAGTTGGAATGTCTGCTTTATTAACTTCTCAAGTTTTTAAACCAAGTGCAATAATAATGATTGATATGAATGATGAAAGATTAAAAGTTGCAAAAGAAAAATTTGGTGCAACTCATACAATTAATCCAAATAAAATTACTGGTACAATTAATGATGAAATTAATAAAATTACAAATGAATTTTCTGCGAAAAGAAAAGGYATAAAACCTGGTGTTGATGCTGCTATTGAATGTGTTGGAATTCCACAAACTTTTCAAATTTGTCAAGATATTATTGCTCCAGGTGGTAGAATTGCAAATGTTGGTGTTCATGGTTCTAAAGTTGATTTACAATTACAAGATTTATGGATTAAAAATATTAATATCTCAACAGGTTTAGTTTCTGCTTATTCAACTAATTCTCTTTTAGAAGAAATTAAGAAAAAAACTTTTGATCCAAAAAAATTAATTACTCATAGATTTAAATTAGATGAAATTGATAAAGCTTATGATACTTTTTCAAAAGCTGCTGAAGCAAAATGTATTAAAACCATTTTATCTGTCGATTAATCTCTTTAATATATTTATTTATCTACTCTTTTACTTTTATTTTATTACAATATATATAATGATCTGAATGAATACTTTTTATCTTTTCTTTTTATAAAATCTTAATCTTTGTAGTTTGGTATTTTGTATGTATCGGTATTTAATTAACGTTACAAGTAAATTACTTTATAATTATCTTTTACCATGTACTTTCTGATTACGTAACCACTTATATTTCAAAATAAATTAAACCTTTATTTAAATGACAGCGAATAATTTTTATATAAACAATATGATATTAATCATTAATCATTTATCATTTATAAAATATAATATAAAACATACAATATTTAATTCAATTCAATTAACTAAAGATAACTATGATATGTGTGGAATGTTCTTCAGATGTTTYAAATCTTTATTCAATTTATAATTCTGATTCAAATTCAAATAAAATTGATTATATAAAATTATCAATTTGTAAAAAATGTAATTTAATTGCTGATAAATTTATTGAATATGATAATGTTTTATTATTCTTAAATATAATATTATTAAAAAATCAAGCTTTAAAACATCTAATATTTAATATAATGGAAAATGAGGGAGAATTTAAAATAAATTATAATCTTATCCAAAATAATAATGAATTTTTTTTAATAAAATTTTATAAAATTTATAAAAATTGGTATAAAAATCATAAAAAATTAAATAGAATTTATATCTTATTTATTTTATTTAAAGTTTATTTAACTTGGGCTTATATTGAAAAGAATATAAATTTAAATATTATTAGTATAATTTCAAATAATTCAATATTTATACCTTCAATTTATTTAATTAATAAATTGATATTAAATAATAATTCAATAACTACAGATACTTTAAATATTTTAAAACAGTATTTATTTTTTTTATCTTATTCAATTCTTGATACTTTTTTATTTCATTTTTTTATTGAAATTTTAATTTATCTTTATTTTTTTAAAAATCAAAACAATCAAAAAAGAGATTTTTCAAATTTAATCTCACCAATTTCTTCTGCAATATTAATTTCTCAAACTTCAAAATTATTTCCAATTTTAATGTTAATTTGGCCATATGATTCTTCAATTCCAATAACTTTAACAAATTATTTTGCAAATTTTAATATTATTGAAACTTTATCTGTAATTTTATTTCCAAATAATTTTAAACCCTCTTCAATTTTATCAAAATTTAAAATTACTTCAATTGTTTTAATAAGTTTATTTTTAAAAWATATTTTATTAGAAATTTTATTTTATATAATACTAAAAGCTTTATAAGATCATCCATATTGAGATTGCAATAAAAATAGATAAAATAAATGATGTTACAATTGCTGCTCCGACTTTATCCTTTGTTGAAACTTCAATATCATTATTATTTAAATATTCATCAGAAACTGAACTTAATCCTGCTGATGAATCACCTTTTGAACTACCTCCAGTTGTATTAGTATATGGAGCATCATTATCAGATGCTAATAAATTTATTATAATCTCTAATGCAGACATTTGTTCACCTAATCCATAATTACTATCATAAGATTTATCATTCCAATTTGTACCACATGTATGACCATCAGTACCACCAGAACATGATTTTGCTGCAGCTTCTGCAGATGATTCAATTAATGGTCTTATAGTATCATAAGTTGTTGGGGCTAAAATTGATGCATGAGATAACATTCTTGAAAATACAGATTTAAAAGATCTTTGATCTGTATTACAACTTTTTGAAGATTGACATGAAGCTTCATACATTATATTATCTTTAAAAAATTTAGATTTTGAAGTTGAAATTAAACCATTTAAATGATTTAACCATTGTTCATTTTCGGTATAATTATATAAATATGCACAACCAGAAATAAATAAAGCATARTTATAAGTATATTCAGTTTTTGTAAAATCAGTACAATTATCATCAATATTTGCACCATCATTAATATAAAATTCATCATCATCAATATCAATAAATTTTACATCAATTAACCAATCCCAAATTTTTTCTGCAATCTCAGAATATGTATCATTTTTTGTATATCTTGCTAATCTTGAAGCTATATTAAATAAACAACCATTTGCAACAGTATTTTTATATGAATAACCATTATTCCAAGTAAATATTTGCCATCTTAAACCACCACCACAATTATCAGAATCCCATCTTGAATACATTGTATTAAAAACAGCTTGTGATAAAGCTAACCAACCAGGATCAGAAGATGGTGGATTTGTGAAATTTCTTTCAGTTGCTTCAAGTACTGTTAAACCCCAAAAGCCTTGATCATCATTACCTTCAGTTGTTGATTGATTTGAAGGTATATAATCATTATCATCACCTTTTTGATGTAATAAAGCTTTATAAATTAAATCTTCATAAGTATCATTTTTACAAAAAAACCACATATCAATTAAACCACCAAAAGCTTCACCAGATTCCCACCAATAATAAGGATTGGAAAACATTCCAATAGTTCCACCATATTTTGTACCTTCATAATAATCAAGTAACCCATCTTGTATTAAAGAAGCTGCATTACAAATTGATTCACTTGAAGTTATATCCAAATCAATTGATGATATTAATTTTGGAAAGTTTACAAGAGTTATGAAAACTGCAAAATATGCAGTTGTAGCTAGTGAAATTATATTATTATTTTTGAAATATAACATTTTTTTCAAGAAATGAATGTGAAAATAATTTTATTCTCGTGAAAATCCTTATCAGTCCAATGAAATGAATATACCGATAGCAATAATAGAATATGATTGGAAATAGAAATGAAATCTTAGCAACGATAGCAACAGTAGTAAATTCCTATAATATCTTAAATTATCYCCTGATATCTTGTGTTATTCTTTGTTATGTTCTTGTATATTCTTTACAATTTCTATCATATTCATCTTTAATAAATATATCTATCTATCTATCTATCCATTATATTGATATACATACAGTATGCATTATATCCATTATATCGCTAGCGTTACGCGTGACGCAGGAAAAAAGCTTAGCAAAGCTCGGTGTTGCTGCAAGCGCCGAGCTCTCGTAATTCTCGAATTTCAGCCTGTGGATCTTCGAAGGTGGCAAACGAACAGCAACCCAACAGCAGCTCAGCAGCTCAGCAACAGAGCAACTCTAGCTCTGAGCTCTTTCTTCTTCCCTTTTGGTGTGTTAATATTTTTGTTTTTAAAACCCAGTGGTTAAATAATTGTTATCACTGGCTAACAGGCTGTTTCAACAGAATGCTTCACCAGTTGCTATTATATTTATGTTGGTGATGAGAATTAGTTAGGGGATAGACTTTATGATTTAGGATTTAGGAATTGGAAGCACCTCTCTTGTGGATCAAGAATACGAAAGCAATCATGTCCAAATAAAAAGAAAGGGACATGAATAAGCAAGAATAGATTTGAATCTTCAGGAATAAAAAAGAATATATTGGATTATAACTGAATGAAATTGAATATAACAAATATAGTGGAAGAAAGGAGAATATATTCATATGGCACTCCTATGTTTTTTTTTACTTGCTGGTCATCATAGCAGATAACAAATAACCTAATAACCTAGGTCCACAAATCAAAATCAAGTTTAACAAGATCCTCATTCAAAAGTAATTGAAATGAATTAGATTCAAAGTCTCGAATGAGTGAATTTCATAAAAGAATGATAATTAAAATCTCTCTTGAAATTTTCTAGAATATTATAGTTAATTTCCTACATATTTTTTGAATTTTCTTTTTAAAAAGTATTTAAGCAATTGGTAATTAGAATCATATTATAAATTTTAAAAAACCTTTTAAATCATACATTTCAACAATTATTTGTCTTTTTAGCAACTCAATATGAATACATCAATTCAAGTTTGAAAGAAATATTCTATATTTTTTCGGATAAAATTATGTCAATTTGAAAATAATCTTTAAAGTTCAAATTTTTGTTATAATCCTAATTGTAATTGGAACTGTAATTGTAATTCTATTTTTCAAGAATATACAAAAATTCTTTATAAATTTCATATTTTAAATCTTTAATGGTTTTGTAAATGCTTTTTCCTTAAAGAATGGAATAATGACTAATGATGTTACTATGACCTTTCAAGGTTAATAATAAATATGATTAGTCTTATTACTGTATTCTTCATTATTTTTTATGTTTCAAATTTCATTTAAAAATTTATTTGAATTTTAAAYTCAATCATTTACTACTATTATATTGAATTGGTAATTACTTTTTCAAAAATCATTTATTCATTTTTTTCATTAAATGGGCCCATTTARCATTTCTTCAAACAATTGAACTACTTATGTCTACTATATATGCATATTAATATTTCAATTGATTGCTTTATTTATTTTTTTGTTTGTTTAAGTATGTTTATTCAATTTTATTTCATATTAATTCTTTTACTTTATACGTTTGTAATTGAAAGAGAATTGAATTTTTATTTGATCTAATAAAAAAATTAATATAAAAGCCCTTCAAACTTTCTCTATCTCATTTGATTTCCAGATTAATTAATACTATATTATTACTATATTAAAACTATTAACACTATTRAAACTTTTATTACTATTAATACTTTTATTACTATTATATTTTTAGTATTATCATAAAATAGATATGCCAGAAAATTCAATCAATTATACAAAAAATTACTCAAAGGATATGGAAATAAAAAAAGTTTATAATAACTCTAATTCACCTAAAGATTCATCAGACGAAATGTCTTTTCTACCAAAAAAAAAAAACTCTGCTACTGATTTTTCAACTATTGAAAATTTTACTTTATTTTCAAATGTTTCTCAATCATTAAATGATGAGTCAACTTCACTTGATGATTATGATGGTAACATTCATACTGAAGCTTTTGTCGATGCTACTGATGACGCCAATATTAATGGAACCTTTGATGCTGATAATAATATTTATAAAACTTTTAATGTTTTAACTCCAAATTCTATTTCAAACTTAGAATCAGAATCATCTTCAGAATTTGATTTTGAATCTAATTTACAATCTAATTTGGGATCTAATTTAGGATCAGTTTCCGAAGAAGTTCCTTTTAATAATAATAATGCAAGTCCTATATCTCTTTTAGATTTAAATCAACTTATTCTTGCTAGTACTAATACTAATAATAATAATAATTTTGATTATGCTGATATTAATAATCTTTATAATAATTTTATTTGTAATCAAGTTAATGGAGAATATTTTTCTGCTTTTTCTTCTTTTACGACTRGTTGCTTATATTCGGAATTCAATAATATTTCCAAAAGAAAACATGATTTTAGAAATATTTTAACTCCGAACTATAAACTTTCAAATATCTATTCTGCTTTTGATAGTCAAGATGAAACGATTTTAGTTGATAATTTATATTTATTTACTTCAGAAAATGAAAATGAAAATAATCAGAATTATAATCAAATTAAAAATAATGAGACTGAAATTTATTTTAAACGTTTAAATGATGAAATACATAGATTAATTGATTATTCAATTGATAATATTTGTTCTAAAATTTTTAGATTTAATTCCCAAAATGGAGTTATTATTCATATTAAAAATTCTGTTAAAAAATCTTTTAATAATTGTTTGAATTTTGATACAAAAAATATGAAAAAAATCACTAATGAAAAAGATTTTAATTCAGTTTTTGAGATTATTTATATTTCAGTTGGACAAATGTTCGAAGATTTAAAACATGAGTTTYTAAAATTATGTGAAAATTTTTTATATTTAAATCATAATTTTTTAAATTCTTCAAATCTAAATTTTTTTGAATTTACATTTAATTATGATACAGATATTAAGTTAAAAGTATCAATTGGTAAAGGAGATATTAATGTTAAAGTCCAATCTATTTGTATTGTTGAAGCTGAGAGTGAATCAATTAATTTACCAAATAATAGATATCAAGTTGATACTTTTTTAGATTCTCTTTCAAATGATATGAATTATCATCATCTGAATATGACAAGTCCTATGGTAGATTAGCAAAACATTAATCAAATTTTTTTGATTAATATTTATTGAATATATTTATTCAAAATTTATCTTTTCTACAAAATCTTTAGTTGTTTTTTTTATATTTTATATGTTATTCTTCAAATTTAACTTTCTGTTTTTCTTTTCTATAGTTCTTCTATCAGTCCTCTTCTTTTAATTATCTGTTTTRTGTTGGTTATTTTTTTTGGATGGAACTTATAGTATATTTCTACTTTCTATAATAATGGTAAATAAATGTATCTTTTTTTGATTTAGTTCGAATGGTAACTGATTCAAACAATTTACTATGTTTCCACTTATTGTACAAATTGGCCCATATTATTGCTATTTCCCTCAAGTCTAAATCCTAAATGATGCAGGGTTGTATTTTTACATTTACAAATATGTATAAAGTGCTTATTGTTACTTATATAAAACGGAGCCGCATTTGTGGGTTTTCTTTTACTAGAAGTGAACTACTGCACAGTCTACCTTAAACGGCATTTTAAAACAATGTTATTTTGAAACTAACGCCAGTTTTGCGGTTCTTCTTTGTCTCTTATTATTTTGATATTTTTAAAGAACTTTTTGTTTTTCTTTGTGAATAAAAAGAAATATTGAAAAGTTATTTTAAAGCTACTTTTTACTATTCAGAATATCAATCAGCTAATCGAGCTAATCGATCAAAAAATCTTTACATCCATTAATTATCAATCAATTAATCAATTAATCAATTATTCAATAATTCAATCAATTAATTGAAGAAACCAGAATGTCTGATACAAAATCTTCTGCTCATTTAATTGCAGGTTTTACAGGAGGATTAACATCTGCAGTAATTCTTCAGCCATTTGATTTATTAAAAACAAGATTACAACAACCAAGAGAAATTAAACTATCATCATCAAATTTGAAAATTATACAAGAAAGAGTAAAAATTATAAACTTAATTAAAAATTTATCATCATTCAAAGAATTATGGAAAGGAACTTTACCATCCGCTATTAGAACGTCTGTTGGTAGTGCATTATATTTAACAACTTTGAATAGTATAAGAACGTTTATTTCAAAAAAAAATCACAGTAGCAATTTACTTAATAATAAAGAAATAAATATTTCATCATCAAAATTGCCAAAATTATCACAATCAGAAAATTTAATCTCTGGAGCATTTTCAAGAGCATTTGTTGGATTTTTAACAATGCCCATAACTGTAATTAAAACAAGATTTGAATCAACATATTATAATTATAAATCTTTAAATGAATCAATTTCTTCCATTTATAAAGAAAACCAAAAAGGTTTCAAGAATTTTTTTTTAGGATTTACTGCAACTACAATTAGAGATGCACCATATGCAGGAATTTATATATTAATTTATGAAAATTTCAAAGAAATTTTACCWAATTATTTATTTAATAATAATTTAATTATAAATTCATCTTCAGCAATAATTTCAGCATCATTATCAACATTGATAACATCACCATTTGATACAATTAAAACAAGAATGCAATTGAATTCAAAAGATTATAATAACTTTTTTGTAACTTTTAAAAAAATTTTAGTTCAAGAAAAATTTTTAAATTTATTTCAGGGTATGAGTTTAAGATTATCAAGAAAAGCMTTAAGTGCAGGAATTGCTTGGTGTATTTATGAAGAGATTATTAATAAAATATAATAATCTATACTGTAGTATTATTATTTGTATATAATAAGTGAAGAGTAAAGTGTAAATAGTAAAAGTTTGTTTTTTTTTTAATTGAGATATTTATTAATATGTAATAATAGTTATATAAATAAGTTTTATCTATAAGTAATAATATAAATCAAGTCAATAATAATAAAATAAAGGTAATAATAAGGATAAATAGGAAAGGTTAAGCATCATTTCATCATTGGGACATAGTATTAAGAAACAAGAAACAAAAAAAAAAAAGTTTTAAAGTACAAAAAAATTARATAAAAGTTTGAAAACAAAAGAAAAAAAATTGTATTAAGGGTTCATAAGAATCGTTAAGCAATAGAAAAAGATAAGTAACAGTAAAAGTAAAAGTGAAAGGGAATTTGAAACTGAAATGAGGATTAAGTTTAGAATTTAGATTAAAATTAAGATTAAGATTATTAATTAGCTTTGAGATGATTTAATTGAAATAAAAAAAGAGAAAGAAAAAGATGAATAAGGAATATTGATTAATTAATTAATTAAATGAATAATTCAGTGAATAATTCAGTGAATGAATGAATTATTAGATAAACAGGGGTAAATTATTTTTTGAATTAATTAAAGGTTTATATATCATATGAGTTGAATTTGATCTTGAATGATGAATATTTGATTTATTTTTGTTATTATTATTATTATTACTATTGATATAATTATAATTATTTGATAAGATATAATCATTGTGAATGTGATTAATATGATTATTATCATCATTATCATAATCATCAGAGGAAGAATAATATAAAGAAGGAGTTTTACTTAAAGGAACAGAGTGAATACTTTCTTCATTGTCTTCATTGTCTTCATTACCTTTGATATCTTTTATATCTTTGATAACACTGATATCCTTGATATCTTTATGAATATGATTATCAACATGAGTGATTGAATTAAAGTTTGATTTAGATTGAGATCTTGATAACTTTAAACCTGAATTTTTCTTATTTTTCTTTTTATTCTTATTATAAGGAATATCATTATCATTATCAGAATCAGCATCCGAATCAATATCTGATTCAATATCTGATTCATTGTGATAATCTTCATTTTCTTCATCTTCATCATCTTCTTCATCATAATCATAATCATCATCATAGTCATAATCATAATCATAATCCGAATCCGAATCTGAATTATAATAATCTTCAATTTCTTCAATTGAATTTAAATCAATGATATTACTGTTTTTRTTATCTTTACTGATTTCAATAGGATTACTTGATTTTATAGTCTTAATATTAGTAATAKAGTCAATATTTTCTATATTCTCAATAGTCTCAATGTTATTATTATCATTTTGGTCATCTTCACTTTCACTATCAGTATCAGTACTGTCATCATTATTGTTATTTTCATTRTTATCAATATATTGATGATAGTCATTATAGTTTTTGTAATCTTGATAATCTTCATAATCTTCATAATCCTGATTGATTTCTTTTTCATTTATTTCAATTTCTTTATCATAGTCATATTCATAAACTTTATTAGATAAATTTGATAAGTTTGAATTGTTAATGTTAATGTTAATATTATTATTATTATTATTATTATTATTTTTGAAATTAATTAAATAATTCATTGTATTATCTAAGATGATTGCATGAGATAATAAGATTCTTAGATTAATATCATTTTTTGAAGCTTCATTAGTTAATTTATTTTTTGCTTGATTTGCAAGTGAATAAGTTTTAGAGTAATTCATTTTGAAAAGTATTAAATAGTTAATTAAGTAGATAATAATAAGCTAATTGACAGAATGATTGGAACTCAATAAGATTTGAAAAACTGCTTCAAAAGTCTTTTATTTATATTTGTATTCTGTATTTTGTATTTTGTATTTTGTAATATAGGTTTATCTTAAAATTGATTAATAATGACCAGAGTTTGTGAGATATTCTTGGACGATTTTGGATGATTTTGGATAATATTGGAGATTTGATTAATAATTGAAAAATAAGAATATTTTTATTCTGGAATCGGCGTCGGAAAAAAAGTCGGAACAGTTTCGGAGGAGTCTCGGATAGCGGGAGGAAATCGGCGAGCGGCGACGGAGCACGGAAGAGCACGGAACGAGGCCAAAACAGAAAACAGAAAACAGAAAAGACCGAAAGGATTCTCTATTAGGAAATGGAAATGATGAATTTAATCTTTAATGATATTCAATACAATAATAATAAAATGATATTAAAATATGAAATAATAGTTGGAAGTGGAGTTGGAGTTGGAGCTGTAAAGTAGTTCTGTTGTTTGTCTGAAGARAGTCTGAAGTATTTGGGAAGTAATTGGGAAGTATTCAAGACCAAGCAAGACTTTTGCATTTTTTCCACAGGACTTGCACCATTATTTATATCACAACAGCAGCAGAAGAAGAGCAGAAGAAACAGGGCCAGAATTAGCTCATCCGCTGCGACTTCTGCGAGAAGAAATTGCGCTTTTGTGTCGCAGAGCGAGGATTGCGAGGATTGCGAGGATTGCCAGCTGTTCGTGCCCGGAAGTCGGCACTTTTTCCCACTTCGGGCACTCGTAAACAGCACTCGCCWGTCCCAGCACCAGCAGCGGGAGCGAGAAGAGTCCATTTCCTTCTCGGGTTTGRCTCGTCACGCGTCGCTTCTTGCTGGAAATTCACTCAGCTGTTTTTTTTTTGTCTGTTTTTRTCTGTTTTTGTCTGTTTTTATCTTCGTTTGTTGTCTTTGAGCTTTTTTATTCATTTTCTCCTGAGCCAACCGTTGGAAGTCTGGTAAAACATTAACTGAAACAATGGTGAACCAATAGTAAAATAATACTAAAACAACACTAAACCACTTTGACAGTGAAGTATTCTTGCTCTTTAACGGAATATCTTTCAAACAAGCTTATCCTCACCACTTATCCAGCTCACTTTAAAACTCACCTTTCGCTGGTAATTCACTCGTTTCTGATTCTGTTTCTGGGTTTTTCCTTTTTTCGTTTGATCCTTCGTTTTTTTACTGCATTTTCATCTGTCCCATCATTTCATCCACCAATCAAAATCCAGGACAGAGTCACCTGATAAAAAGTTGCTATCATGTGATCCAAGCAACACGTGCCTTATAAAMCCCYATATTACCCGGCTTGACCCCCAAATATGGATTTCTGATTATTATCAATTCCAGATTTAATAAACTCTTAATAAATAAACAATCAAAAAATAAAAATAAATATTCAATAAATAATCATCTGAATTTGAATTCATTAATTCAAAATAATAATCAATTACAATTATAATTACAGTCAACAATCTGATAAGAAATGATTAGAGCAATACTTGTCGATATTGAAGGTACAATATGTCCAATTTCTTTTGTTAAAGATCAATTATTTCCATTTTTCTTAGAAAATTTCCCATTAATTTTAAATAAATTTAATTTTCCATTAAATCAAATTTCATTAAAAGATTTATGTGATTCAAATAAATTAAAYAATAATGAAATTAAAATTTATCAAATTTTATTATCTTATGATAATGATTTAATWTCTTCAAAAGAAAATGTTTTAAATTATTTTAAAAATTTAGTTAAAAATGATATTAAAGATAATAATTTAAAAAAAATTCAAGGTTTAATTTGGGATTTTGGTTATTTAAATAATAAAATTAAAACTCCAATTTATCTTGATTCAATTAATTTATTTAAACTTTGGTATAAAACTCATTTAAAATTATATATATATTCTTCAGGTTCAATTCAAGCTCAAAAATTATTACTTAAATATTCATATCCAATTGACATTAACTCTGATGATTTTACTAAAGAAACTTCTAAAGAAACTTCTAAAGAAATCATCAATTTAAATAAATATGTCAATGGCTATTTTGATATTTCAACTTCTGGTCCAAAAACTTCTGCTGAAAGTTATATAAATATTTCAAAATCTTTAAATTTAAAACCAAATCAAATTTTATTCTTAAGTGATAATTTAAAAGAAATTAATTCTGCAAAAATCTCAAATTTAAAAACTTATATTTTAGATAGACCTGGTAATAATATTTTAGACTTTAATTCTTTAAATTTAAATGAAAATGATTTTCAAATTATAGATTCCTTTCATAAAATAATCTTATAATTTTAAAATTTTATATAATTGATTCTTTAATATTATATAATTTTATAACTTTTTCCCATGTATTAAAATCAAATTTAAAAATTATATGATTTAAAACATTTTTTTCAATTATATTCTTCTCAATTTCATAATTCTTATCAAATTTATTAAGTTTTTCAAGAGGAATAATTTCTTCAATATATGCAATTTTTTCTTTATTTCCTTCTTCATTTATTTCTTCACTAAAATTTATTCTTAATTTACCATCTTTAATTAAAAAACTTAAATAAAATAAATTCTCAACTGATTTACCAAATGAGTTTGGATTTATAAAAAATTTAAATATATTTATTTTTCTTTTATTATTATTATTATCATCATTACTACTACCTCCAATACTTTTTTTAAAAATTCTATATATATTTTGTACACATTTCGTTGTATCATCTTTTTTAGAATTATCATCATATAAATCTTTTCGTTTAACATTATCTGCAATTATTAAATTTTTATTATCATTTGGTAAATCATTTAAATTTCTTCTTTTTTTATTWATATTTTGAAATTTCTTAAAAATTTCATATGGTCCATTTAAAAATTCAATTGTTGGAATTTTATTTGAAATTTCTAAAAAAATTGTACCTAATCTAATTAAATTCATCTCTTTTAAGTTCTTAAATGAATCAATTCTTTGATTATATATTATTTCTCTTTCTTCTTTTTCTTTTATCATTTCATCTGTTACCATATTTCCATATCCACTACTACTTTCACTTTCATTAATATCATTTAAATAATCAATATCATAATTATTATTATCATTATTATTATTATTTGATAAAAATTCTTGCAATAAATTTTTTTTTAAAAATCTTAAAAATTGAATTAAATCTAAATTTGCAGTTGTATTACCAATTTTAATATTTTTTATTGCATTTTTTGTGTTTTCTGTTATATTTAAAAAAGTTTCTGAATCATGATGATAAATTAAGTTATTTTTAATAAATTTAGTTTTTGAAAATAAATTTTCAACTTTATCAAAATCTTCTTCAACTATATTTAATCCATTATTTCTAATAATTTCAATTCTATGATTTAAAATTTCTTTATTTAATGTTTTATAATCAATTAATAATGTTTTAACTTTATTTTCATCATTTTCTTCTGTATTTAATTCATCACTATCACTATCGCTTTCACTATCACTTTCATTTTCACTCTCACTTCCACTATCACTTCGACTATCACTTCCTGTTCCACTCTCAACACCACTTTCACCTTCTTCTACATCCTCACCTTCTTCTTCATTGTCAGAATCTATTTCTAAGTATGATTTAACTTTATTTCCATTTAACAGTCTTTCACTTTCACTTTCATTTTCATTTTCATTTTCATTTATTTGGCTTTCATAATTCTTAGTTCGTTTATAAAAATTCGAGCTACCTGTATTTATCAGACTTTCATCATGAGATCTCTTTGGCATTATTCAAATTTCATTTGGTATTTATACAAATGTATACAGCAATATTGACTAATTTATAATAAATATTCAATATTACTTATCATTTTTGATCTTCAATTCAAAATATTAATTTTGGATTATTTTTCGTGCGTATTATTTGAAATATCATTTTATTTACGCGACAGCAGTGAAAAAAGAAAAACACCACCAAAATGATCCAAATATTTGGTCTCGTACAGGAAACCCACCATACCGGTTTCAATAAAAATATCCAGATTATTGGTCTCAATAAAAGCATCCACAAATCTGGTCTTTAAGTAAAATACACAATTTATCACCTGACCAGGACCGTTGACCCCGTGACATTCTCGTGCTGTGAAATAAAGCTTTATTTTGGTGGCTGCTGCGATGCTCTGAATAAACACTTTTAAACATAATTAACAATTAACAAGTGAATAGAGAAGAATAATCAACAACTATCTGTGAATAAAAGCTAAGAAGAATTGAATTAAAATTTAGATAATAAAGCTATTTCAATCATAATTCTAATACTTAAGGAATATTGTTCATGTTGGTGATATAAATATTATAATGTTCAAATCTTTGCTTTATTTATTTTCATTCTTGAGCTTATTCATTTTTTCTAAAGTTAATGCTCAAGGTACTGTTTCATTTCCATCAATTATTAATAAAATTAATAATGAAATTGAATTGAATTTAAATTTGAATGATTTGAAATTAGTTTTATTAAAAGATTTAAATTTAATTGAAAATTATTCAGCTTTTGAATTCACTAATCCTGGTTTAATTCAATCATTCATTAATGAAAATAATCAAAAAGATAATAAATATATTATAATTTTGAATAATAATAGTGAAGATGATCAAAATGAAGACTTAAATTATTTGAAAGATTATAATTTCAAATTGTCCGATTCAATTTCAAATAATGAAAAGATCTTGAATTTGATCAATGAAATTTCAACTGAAAATAAAATTTTTTTTAAAAAAATTGATTTAAATTATAATATTAATCAAAATAACGTAAATGAAATCATTAGTCAAATTAATATAGACTATGATGATAATGACAATAACAATGATAATCAATTGAAATCAATTGGTATAATCAGTATCAATAATAATCAAGATAATATTATTAATAGTAATATAATTTACAATCAATTATTTAATAAGTTAATCTCTTTGAATTTCAGTATAATTCATTTGTATAATATTAACAATAACAACAATAACAACAATAATCATATCAATAACAATAATATAATATATAATCAACAACCAATGTTAATCAATTCAAAATTAAGAAGATCTTCTAAAGGTTCCGCAACTTATTCAAATTCAAATGATTTATGTTTCTTAACTGAAGAAGATTGTATAATGAATACAAATAATTGTAATACTCATGGTTTATGTTCAAAATCAAATAATGACTGTTGGTCTTGTATTTGTGCTGCTTCTTTTAATCAAACAACTAAAAAAACAACAAATTGGTCTGGCTCAAAATGTCAAAAAATTAATATTTCAACTGAATTCAATTTACTTTTATGGTCTTCAATTTTTCTAATTTTATTATTAGTTTCTTCAATTAAAATGTTATTTTCAATGGATAAAGATGAATTACCAGGTATTTTATCTGCTGCAACTATTTCTTCCTCTAAAAAATAAGTTAGAAGTCAATACTTATAATGTTGTTACATAATTTGAAAACAAATAAACAGACAAAYAATTAAATAAATAAATATATTAATAAATAAAATAATAAATAATTGAWTACATAATACTGTATATAATTTTTAKAAACTAAGGGTTTAAAGGTTTTAAAGGGTTCATTCAAAGCCCTGATTGATTGAAATTTTGATAATTGTATTCATTTTAAAGTTAATTCTTATTCAAATAACTTGTTTTTTTCAGTTTCAGATTTATATTCAAATTTATATTTAACCTCATATTAAATGAAAATCTATTCTTAATTTATATTTTTTAAGTACAAATTCGTTACACATTGCTTTTTCATACACCTTTTTATTATTTTAATCGTTTCTATCATTTGAAATTGATTCACTTCAAATCTGGAGTATTAATCAATAAAAAGATACTTTTCAAATTTTTAATTAATATAAATAGTATGAAAATTATTCAATGTAAAAGTGATATTTATTCAGTTKTTATCATTATATTTGACTTTGTTYAGTTGATTATTCATTCATTCATTCAATTTCAATTCGATCAATTTAAACTAAAATGTTATTAGTCAAATCGATAACTTTCATATCAATTTTTGAATTGATATCTCAATTATCAACTCAAACACATGCTCAACCCCAAAATCTTGATCCAATTTGCTCTTTTGGTTCAATTGATAAAAGAAATTTAAAAGAAAAAAGACAATATGGTTTTAATCATCATCAACATTCACAATTTCAAAATCAACAACAATCTCAATTTCAATCCAATAAAGATACAAATTCAGTCACAACAAGTACTCTAATTGGTTCTTTGACTAGTGTTTCATACGTTGCTAGTCAGTCAACTGACTCTTTGATTGTTGTACAAAATGAAACAAATAGTGAAGCTTTTGAAAGTGAATTTGTTACAAATACAATCATTACTTCTCTTACCTCTTCAAATGATATAGAATCTTCAGACACTACCCTTATATCATCAGTTACATCAGAACTTGAAGTGGCAGCAGTGACAACTACAACTTCAACTTCATCTTCTACAGGAACAGATTCAGATCTGGAAACTTCAGTTAAAACTTGGAATCCACCAGCTGATCTTGTTGAACCTTTAGAAGAAGTTTGGGAACATGAAATGGAAACATACTCAGATCCTTTAGGATTTAAAAATTATGGATTTGATATTGTTATGGCAGCAAAAGGTAATATTCAATATTGTATTCGTTGGGATTCAAATAATACAGTTAGTGAAGAATTGAGAGAAAATATTGAAACTTCACTTAAAAAACAATATCTCAAATGGATGGATTGGCTAGTTGATTATGATGGTTTTCCCTATTCCAGTGTTAATGTTTCTGTAGTTGGATGGGCAGTCAATGATTCTAGTTTATTAGAAGGTGATACTTCTGGAATTACAATTTATACTGATTCCCATGATACTAACGGTGTACCAGAATGTTCAGAAGATTGTGGTAGATTTTTTCATTATGCAGATGATGATTATTCAAATTGTGAAGCTGGAGAAAGTAAAGGACGTTATGATCATTCTCTTTGGTTAACACAAGGTATGGGAGAAAATGGAGCAGGAGGTGATTGGGGCCAAAGAATTGGACAAGAATATTTCACAGAAGCTGTTGAAAGTGATGTTGAAAATATTCATATTTTACTTCATGAAATGGGTCATACCTATGCTTTAGATGATTTTTATGATTGGACCCCAAGTAACGAAACTGCATTTATAATGAATGCAGGAGCGGCAACCTATATTACTGAATTTGATGGGTGGATGTTTAGAAATTGGTGGAGTAACTTAACATCAAGATATGATTTATGATAGACATATATATATTTATATATAGTATTTATTTAGTTTTATTTATTAACTTTTGAAAAACAATAATAAGTTGGCCATTCAATTTCAATTATTGTATTGTCATTCCACTTGAAATTCTTATATAATTTATTTTTAAAAATTTGATCAATTGTTATACTTTTGTTTTTATTTTTTTCATCATTTGCCCAATTATGATAAGCACTCCAAGTTTTAGTATAATTTATAAAATCAATTAATTTAATTTTCTTTTTTAAATTTAAGGGATTTTTATTATTATTGTTACCAGTTTTATATGTGAATTTCCTTAAATTCAAATCAAAGTTTCTATATTCATCAATATTAATAAATTGTTCAGTTGGTAATTTAATATCTTTATATAAATTGATTAAAATTGATCTACCAGGTTGTGGCCAATAAGAACCTAAATTTTCATCATTATAAGTATAATCATAGTATAAATTATTTGCTAAATTATAGTTTTCTAAATTATTATTGAAATTATTTGAAGTGATAATTGGATCAACGTAACACCAGAAAGCAAAAGTACCATTTTTCTTTAAAATTTTATAAATTGAGTTAAAAAAATCAATTGAAGGAAACCAATGAATTGCTTCAGCGCAAGTTACTAGATCAAAGGAAGATTCATTAAATGAATTTGTAATATTTTCAATTGAACAAGGTTTGAAAGATAATTTTTTTTTTAAAATTGAATTAATTGAGTTATTTAATTTATTAATTGATTCATTTATCATTGTTTCAGATTTATCAATACCAATAACTTTATCAAAATAGTCAGTTAAAGTAAATGTAACCTGACCAGATCCACAGCCAATATCTAAAGCTCGTGAACATTCGTTATCATCAGAATCATTCTTGGAGTTTGAGTTTGAGTTTGAGTTTAAGTTACAACTACCATTATGATAATTCATTAATTCATCAAAGAAAGATTTAGGATAGTTTGGTCTAAAATGCTCATAATCATTAGAAGCAAAGTTTTTTTCACTAAAAGCAGACATTTTGTTTAGAACAGACACTTTTCAATTTTTTTTTGGAATATAACTGAAAATTTAATATGTGTAATAAAAATATAAATAGAAACAATAAAAGAAATTGAAATTAAATAGATTGAATAAATTTAAAGCAAAAAGAAAGTGAATTTTGCAGTGAGAATAGCTCCATTTTATCTTAAAATTGGGAAAAATAAATGAATGATTACTAATATCACCAATTTTTAACGATCTTTGACTTAAATGATCTAAAATATTCAGATTATTCGCAATATTCGCAATATTCAAAAGATTGTACAATATTCAGAAGATTTAGAAGGTTTGGATGATTTAAAAGATGTAAAAGATAATGGATATAAGAATAAACTGTAAAAAGTCGATCGACTGACTGCAACTGATGAAAATAAYGATATCAAGAAAATAGGAGAATAACGAACAGTGCTTAAATCACCTAGCTTGGAATTTGGGACATTCGTGATGTTAGTGATGTTCGTTAACAAAAACTTAGCAGTAAAAATCGGATCCAAGACAATGGAAATCCTTTTTTAAAAAGGAATGTACCACAGTGTACATACATAGTAATGCGTTGTAAAACTGACACTCTGTGTGTTTTTATTATCAGGACATGTGCCACATCCCGATAATAGAGTAAACGTTTTGCGTGAAATGAGCGCGGAACCATTTCTATGGAACTCAATTGTTTGGAGTGAGAAAAATGAAATTTTCAAAATTTCTTCATTTTACCATTTATTTACTATTTTATAATAATGAAAATAATTGTAAATCAGAAATGATATTAATGTGATTAGTTATATTCCAATATATACTTATATAAATCGTTATTATATAAGGTATAAGAAATAATGTTTATATTATCTATAATATCAGATTTGGTAAAAATATCTCCGTTTGATTTTGGATTAAATCGAAAGAAAGCAATTATAAAAGAACTAAGTAAAAAGTATTCAAATAAAATAATTCCAAATTTGGGTTTGGGTATATCAATATGGGATTTAATTGAAGTTGATAATGGTTTATTGAAACCAGGAGATGGATCAATATATATTAATGTTAAATTTAGAATAGTTGTATTCAAACCCTTTATTGGAGAAGTTTTAACAGGATGGATTGAAGAATGTACAGAAGAAGGTTTAAAAATTAAAACACAGTTTTTCGATGAAATTTTTATACCAAAAGATTTATTATTTGAGAATTCAATTTTTAAAAAAGATGAGAATTGTTGGGTTTGGATCCTAGATGATGATAATCAATTCTATTTTGATGTTAATGAAAAAATTAGATTTAGAATTCATGAAGAAATCTTCAATAATATTAAACCAAAAGGTCCTATAAATGAAGATTATGTTGATTATGATAATAATACTAATCCCAATGATCCTCTAAAGAAAATTGATGATAATAGTGATAGTGATGAAGAAGTTGATATAAATGGTGACAAAAAGATTAAAAAAAAACAAGTAGCTCCAGCTTATGCATTAATAGCAAGTTGTCAAACTGATGGAATGGGTGTGGTTAACTGGTGGAGTTAACATAAGCCTATTTTTTTATCTCATTTCGTTTTTTATCTATTTCCAATTCGATTCATATTGTTCTTTTCATTTTCTTCAATTCATCTCATCACCATCTTTTTATTTTATTTTATCTTGTTTTATTTTCTTATTTTCTTGAATTCATTGAAAATATTATTTGAAAAAGTCCGAATTAGGAAATTTGAGCCCAACCGAATTTTAAAGTCACGCCGTATTCTCGGAAATTCTTTAACCGGCAATATTTTAAGATGCTTATGTAATGCCCAGAAAACAAGAAAAAAACAAGATTTCGTTTTGGTTTAAACTTTTTGAAGTTTCCAAAGAAAAGTTATCGATTCAAAATTTGTTGGATATTTGAAATAAGGAATTTGTTTGGAGTTTATTTTAAATGAAATTGAGACAAGATATTATTTAAGCAAAATATATAATTTATAAGAAGAATTTATATAAAATTTAATTTCTAAAGTAAATTATTTCTAATGGAGAATAAAAATTTCAACTTTTTAATATATTTTTTAATAATATGTATAATTTATTCAGYTAGATTATGTTATATTTTACCTTCTGTAAATTTWAATTTTAATTCTAAGACAAATAATAATAATCAAAAACAATATAATCAAAGACAATATAATCAAAGACAAAATAACATTAATTATGCTAATCAAAATTTTACTGCAGAATCTTATTTAATAAGTCATAAAACAAGTAATAGTCAAAGTTATATTAAAGACATTAAAGATATTGAAGAAATTAAAGATAATAAAGATAATAAAGATAATATAAAAGATCCAACAAATATTGATAATAAAATTATAAATTCAAATTCAACTTCAAGTAAAGGTAATATAAAAAATAAAAGTAAAATCAAGATTAAGATTAAAAATAAGAATAGAAATGGAATGAAAACTAAAAAGAATAAAAAAAATAAGTTTTTTGATAATGATTTAAACAGTACTGTAATTTTATGTCATTTTCCAATATTAATGAGATTAATCTTAGTACCATTTGATTATTTATTTAATTATATTTTAATTTCAAAGTTCTTATCTAAATATAATAAATTTTTTAAAAAATATTTAAGAATTAATAATAACAAAAATAATGACAATAATAATAATAGTGATTTCAATAATCATATTTTAATTTTTTTAGGGTCTGGTGGTCATACAGGTGAAATGTTAAGAATTTTATCGAATTTACAAATAAATAATAAATTCAATTATGTTACATGGGTAATTTCATCAAATGATAAAACTTCATTATTAAAAGCACAATTTTTTGAAAAACAATATTTTATGATTAATAATAATAAGAACAATAAAGCTGTTTTATTTAATTATTTGATAATACCAAGAGCAAGAAATATTAAACAAAATTTAATTTCATCGATTTTTCAAACATTGAATTGTTTTATTAAAACAATTGCAATAATTTTAATTAAATTTAAATTAAAAAATTTACCAAATTTAATTTTATCAAATGGTCCAGGTACTTCTGTACCATTATGTTATATTTTTTTTATTCTAAAATTTTTATCATTTGGTTTAGTATCAAATAAAATCATATATATTGAAAGTTTAGCAAGAGTTAATAGTTTATCATTATCAGGTTGGTTATTATATCCAATTGTTGATAGATTTATTGTTCAATGGGAAAAATTACATAAAAAATTCAGAAGAAGTGAATACTATGGAATGCTTGTTTGATATTGATAAAGTAATTATATTCTTTTTTCAAGATTTTTTTGAACTACCCATTTCTTTCTATATGTATATCTATATATATATCTATATCTATATCTATTTCTTTCTATATCCTTATCCATATCTATAGTTTTATAAATATAATTCATTATTTTCTTTTTAAGTGAGAAATAAAGAGTGGTAGCCAATCAAAAGGCAGCATTGCCTGAAATTGAATACAAACAAATAGTACAAATTTCACGACGCCATAAACATGGAACTCCTTAGTATAAGAACCACTTCAGTGGATCCAATAGTTTGAACCACAGACAAGGGTCAAAATGTAGAATATCCACAAAAGTGGCTTTACTTTTTCAAGTTTGAAAATTTTGTTGTTCACCACAAAAGAAACAAAAATGACAATTGAAACAGGTAAAAATAAGTTATTTTAAGTATTTATATTAAGTCTATTGAAATTTATATCTATTTAAAGATGGTATAGATACAGATGAAAAAGTATATGATAATTATATGTTGTGTAATGGTGAATAAAATACGATAAGATTTTTGATTTTAGATATACAGTATRCTTATTTAGTTGCAGAAGCTAAGTAAGTAATTAAATCATTTCTATCTTTATCTTTCTTTAAACCACCAAAGGCCATTTTAGTACCGGGAATATATTTTTTTGGATTAACTAAATAATCAGACATTGTTTGTTCACTCCATAATACATTTTTCTTGATATTGGCATCGGTATATGAATAACCAGCAGCTTGACCAGAATGTCTACCAAATATACCATGTAAATTTGGTCCTACTTTATGTGGACCACCTTCATTGACAGTATGACATTGTAAACATCTTGTTTTGAAAAGAGTTGCACCTTTTTTTGCACTTCCTGTAAAATAAAAAGATTTATTAGTTATATATATTCAGAAGAAACGCAAAAAACATAATATACATAAAATGTAACTTACCTTTTTTGAATTCACCCATATTTACAGAAACTGTTTGTTACTAGTTACTAGATAGTATTAGAGATTGATATTTATAAGAATATAATTGAAGAAAATGTTTCCAGAGACAAATTAACAAATAAATAAAATAATAAAATAATGAAATAGTAACATAATGAAATAGTAAAATAATGAAATATAAAATAAAATACAAAATTTAATATAAACCAGAAATGAATATCTCATTCACACTGAGAAAAAGAAAGAAACTTTTTCGCTCACTTTCAGCACCAGCGCCAAAACTCGCCGTTTTCATTGGCCCGGAACAAGACCCCCAAAACTGGTCTCTGTCAAAAGCTCTTTTTCTTCCACGGCATTACAATCGCTTGGGCTGTGATTGGCCAGAACCGCAACTGAAAATTTCACTTTATTTATTTTATTCAATTTATTCGAATTATTTGGTTTATTGGATTTATTCAGTTACTCAATCTTTATTTCATCGATACTCTCTTAGAATAAGGGTACTACATACCAGAGTAGACTACGTGTATCGGGAGTTGTTTGTTCATTACATCGTTATTTATTTAAATTAAAAGTAAAATGATAAACAAAGAATGCTTTGTTAAAAAAATTTATATTATATTACAAATTAAAGTCATGATTTGACTTATCTATATATTGATTAAGATTGTGAATGAATATTATGAAATATAATTCAGATCTAAAAGATTGAAATTAGTTTCATTTGGAAAATTATTATTATATTCACTTAACTTTAAGTTCTTGTTATTTGGTTCTAATGTATATGGATCATAATTCAAATTCAAATTCAAATTTGAAATCATACCTTTATTATTGATTTCACTTAATTCAAATTTATTCAATTCATTATATATTGGATTATTGAATAACTCCTTGGATTCTAAGGAATATAAACTTGAATTAAAATTTGAATCAAAACTTGTAGTTGTATATGAACTTATACATGAATTTAAACTTGCATTTGAATTATTATCATAGTTTTCAATTGAATTCAATACTTCTTCATTATTATTATTAWTGAAAATATTAGCTGTATAATTATTAGTTATAATTGGGTGATTGAAATTATCTAAAAGCAGTATACAACTTGAATTAGAAATAGAATTAGAATTTAAATCAAAATCTATATTATAATTTGAACTTAATTGAGTGCTAAATAGTCTATTTTTGGATTTAGGATACAATGGGGATAAATGAACCTCATCATCCACATCATCTTCTTCACCATCATCATTRTTATCACTGACATAGGTATCATTTAAAGAAATTGATAATTCACTTAAAACAAATGAACATTTATCTTCAATTAAAAATTGATTAATTATGTTATTATTATTAGATGAATTAAAATTATCATAAGATGARATGTTGATAATATTATTTGAATATAAAGAACATATTTTATATGGTATATTTGAAATTAATGTATTCAATTTATATAAAGTATAAATAAACTTAAATTTAAATGTACCATCGAAATTTTTATAATCTAAATAAATATCATTAAAATTAAATTCAATTTGATTTTTAAATTTATTCAATTTTCCACAAATTATATTTGAACCAATTAAAAAATCATTTGGATTTATATCAAAACCAATATTTTCAGTTAGTTTAATAGTGATTTTGATATAAAATGAATCTATACTTAATAAAGAAAAATTTTGACTTTGATTACCAAAGTTACCATTGATGGGAGATAAAATTTTCAATATTAATGATGGTTGTGGAAACAGGTTTCTTTTTAAATTATTGTCAATAATATGATTATTATTATTATTATGATTATTATTATTATGATTTGATAAATTTGATTTTAAAGAAGATTTTCTACTTTCACAAATAATAGGATTATCATTTAGAGATAAATTATAGTTAACATCTATATTCACAATTTCTTCTTTAGATGAATTCATTTTGTATGTTTTGTGTGATTATAAGTTTATTGATAATSAATTCAAACATTTTTCAAATAATTTTTTTCAATTCAGATTGCAGGAGATTGATTTTCTTAAATAGACTCTAAKRAGCTATACTAATTTCATTACTATCACCATTGTTTGAATGCTTATTATGGATTCTTAATACTCTATTGAGATAACTCATTATTTGATACTTCATTTTCAATAATTCTTTACAGATATTGTTTTATGATRGGAGTTCTTAGCACATAAATCGAGGCTGTAATTTCTCCGCCAACTTTTYAGCCAGGAATAAGAACACACACTGCTCTTCTCTCAAACAAAACACCAAAGCAGGACTACCATTTCCCAGCCCTTGTAGGCTCGGTGGCCAGAGTCATAGTCAAAACATAGACCATTCTTTAAATATTGTTTATCCTTTTCATCTTTTTTATCTTTTGCTTATTTACTACTTTTATTTTTCTTATGTTCTTTATTTTGCATTTGTGTTCTGTTATTRAAATATGTGGGTTCGTGTATTTTCATGTACAGCAACGTGTAAATAGCAGATAGTCGCGTTAAATAAAATCCACGTATTTGGCTTCAATTTTGCACGTGCACGTTACTTCTTTAGAGGCCAGCTGTTTGGTTTTGCTTGTTTTGCGAGACTTTTCATACTTTCCATACTTTCAATACTTTCAATACTTTTTATTATTTTATTTATTTATTTACAGATTTATATAATATTAATAATTAAAAATGTCTTCATACTTCAATGTCTTCTTCAATTGAGTTGAATTTGCTCTAAAGATTTCTTACCAATATCAAGTGAAASTTTTGGAGCATCAATTGTTCTTTTCCATTCTTCAGGAAAATCAAATTGTTTACTTTTTTTTAATTTTTTATTACTATTACAATTTCTTAATGGAACATCTTCGAATTCTTCTGGATTAATTTTAGATTCAATAATTAAATATTTTATGATTTTATAGAGATATTTAATATTTTGGCTTGATTCACTAAATTTATTACATGAAATTTTAATAGTACTATCTTTATTATTTGAATTTGAAATAGAAATTGTATTATTATTATAATTATTAATTAACAATTTGAATTTTTTTTTCTCTAAATTATTGAAATTAACTTTTTCATTTTTAAAAAAATATTTTAAATTTATAATAAATGAAATTTTGGAATTTAATGGATTATCTTTTTCACCTAAATATGAATTATATTTAATAATAATTGGATTTTGAATATTATTATTTTTATTAAAATTAAAATTATTTTTAAAAACTGATAAATATGGTGCTTCATATGATAAAACTCTATTAAAATATCTTTGATCTCTATGCTGATCAACTAAAATATTTGCATTTGAAGAATATTCATCATATTTATAATTTGGTATTTCAKRATATTCATTATCTGTAACTCTACCAAATAATCTAATATATGCTAATTCTCCACCATTTGAATATTTATTATTTAAATTATATAATTGTTTAATATGATTTGGTAAAATTCCTGTATCCTTTGATGTTGTTAATAATGCATTTAATTCATCTTCTGTTTTAATATATAAATTACCTAATTTACCAACTCTTAAATAATATAATTTGAATATATCTTCACTTTTTAATCCAATCCATTTCTTAGGATTTAAAATTAATTCATTATCATTATAATCAATATTTTTTGATCTGATATTTTTAACAACTGGTGGTTTACTTGAATTAATTGAACTAACTGAATTACTTGTAGATAAATATCTTTTATATAAAAGACTGTTAAATCCTCTATTAAAACCTGTTATATAATTCTGCTTAAACATTTCAAAAGTTTTTCAAGTCTAAACAGAAACTTAACTTTCTATTCTTATTATCTGACTTTAATTCAATCTTTCTTCATGAATCCTTAAACTTCAATCTTTCTTCTTCATTCTTTATTCAATCTTTATTACTGAAATTTCCATTTGTTCAATCAATTTCATTTTCCATTAAAAAATTCGATTTCAAATTCAATATCCGCATCCGCAAACATTTTCATAAACCCGTAGTCACATGTTAAAATGGGATTTTATTTGGTTCCGCATGCGCCTCAAAAAATTAAAACAGGATATTTCTATTCCGATTAAAACTACCCTCGAGTAATAACTAAAACGTGATTATTCCTTGATTTCAACGCGTAATTTTATTGTGTTTACTTTTTGATTKTTAAATTCATGAAAACAAATAAAATAAAGGTTTAAATTTGATCAATTTATTGAAATCAATTGAAAACAATTCTTTTGATTAATTCAATTCATTTTGTTCGATTATTCCTAATACATTTCAAAATGGATTTAGACCATCATTTACTTGAATCTAAGTTATTTTATAGTGATCATATCAAATTATTTAATAAATTAACAAAACGCCATTGTCTTTCTACTCAAAAAATTTTACATTCAAGTTCAAAATCAATTTCTCAAATTACAAAACATGAATTGAATATTTCAAAAATTAGACCAATGCAATTTCAATTATTTTTTGAAATCAAAGAATCTATAAATATTTCAAAAAGAAATGATACTCTTTTATTGAATGATGATATTGAATTTAATAAAAATTATGTTGAAAAAAAACCAAGATTTGAATTTTTTAAAATTAATCCTTTCAAAAATAATTATTTACCAAAAAAAAAATTTAAAACAATTGAAGAAATTAATCAAATTAATAATGAAATTTTAAATCCATTTTTATCAACTGGTGATTCAAAAATTGATAGATTATTAGGTGGTGGTATTGCAATTGGTTATTTACATCAAATTTTTGGTGAATCCTCTGTTGGTAAAACTAATTTTTTATTACAAGTATCTTTATTTGCTCAATTTAATCAAATTGATAATARAATTAAAAATCAAATTCTTTTTATTTCAACCGAATCAAATTTATCTTTAAATTCTTATAAATTGAATCAAATTCTAAAAAATAATATTATTTTAAAAAAAAATCCTATTAAACCAGATTTAAATAATATAATTTTTTTAAATTTAAATTCTTTAATAAAATTTATAAAATTTATAAATTTTCAATTATTTTATTTCATTAAAAAAAATCATCAAGATTCAATTAAAAGTAATAAACCAAAAATTAAATTAATAATTATTGATTCAATTTCAAATCATTTAAGAATTATGAATAATTTAAGTAATATTAATAAACTTAAAAAAAAATCTCTTTTCTTTAGAAAATTATTTCAAAATACTGTTACAATCAATAAAATTTTATTTAATTTAAAAAAAATTGCTAATTTTTTTAAAATCTCAATAATTCTATCAAATCAAGTTACTGATTATTTTTTTAAAATTAATGGTCCACATAAATCAAATGAAAAGTCAATTAAAAGTTTAAGTTTTCAATCTGGTTTTAATTTTGGTTGGGATTTTGATTCAATTTATTATTATGATTTATTGACTCAAATGGATTTAAATAGATTTAAAAAAAACTTATTCAATAAAAATAGTAATCAAGTTTATCAATTTAAATTCTTTGATAAAACTACCAAAACTATCACCAATGAAAAAAATAATGATACTATTACTAATGATAAGATTAATGATAACAATAATGAGAATGAAAATGAGAATGGTATTGATTGTGATGTTAAAGAAATCGATGACTATTTCAATAGTTCAATTCAAATAATTAAAAGAGAAAAAGAATCTTCAACTTCTCAATCAATACCAAATGCWTATAATAATCGTTTCAATAAAAAATTTATTCCTACAAATAATACAAACAGTCATGATAGGAATAATAATAGATCAAATTCTGATCATAGGAACTTAAACACTTTAGATTTAAATAAATCAGCTCCTTCATATTACTTAGATAATAAATTACCTGCTTTAGGCTCAAAATTCAATAAAAAAATACCAATTAAAATTTATTTGTCTTTTACAACTAATCATAATCATATAAATGAGAAACGTACCAAAATTMAATCTCAGATTGATAATGATATAAAATTATTTGGTGAAGAAAATGTAAATTTGAATAATATTAAATTACAACAAAAAAGTCTTGTACTTTATAATTCAAATGATAATATAAAAGATTTAAATAAGCATAGGTATATAAAAGTAGTTCATAGCCCTTTTGTTAAGGGTAATAGAATTTTAGAGTATGAAATATATAATGGTGGTTTTCAAACTTTATAGATAAGTGACGGCTTATGTTATTTAACAGACATTTTAAAACTTATCAATTGCTTGGATGAAAGCACTTTTAATATCCTCATCAATATTACTCAAAACAAATTCTTCATTTTTATTATATTCTAGGTATTCAGGTACAGTCTTATCATTTTTTCTTAAATTATCTTTATTATYAGCTGTCATAAATTGCATTCTTTTATTTTCTCCCATGTGATCATTTTTACTATTAATATATTCAGAGCATTTAGATTTATGTTGATGGGATTTAAGTATTTCTTCGTTTTCATCAGAAATTAAAGTACCATTTTCAGCTTTAACCTTTCTATTATAAATTAGCTTATCTTTGAACCCATGTGTTGAAAAATTCAACTTTGTTTCTAATTTTCCAAATCCATGATTACCATTCATGTTTAGAAAGAACTCACTGGAACCATTTTGAAAATTAGAATATTTGATATTTTTTTTATCATTAATTTTAAGAAAATGTTGTTTGCCTGTAACTAAATCTATATCAAATTTAATTTCATTATTTGAATCAATTGGATTATCTTTAAAATTCATTACTAAGATATAATTATCTGATGAATGTGATTTAATTGAATTTTGACGATTTTTTTTTCCTCTGAAAGTATTTAGGTTTTTCTCATTATTTAAAGATTGAATTGTGATTTCATGATTGGTCTTAATGGTATTTGTTAATTTGAAGGAATCATCGTCAATATAAGAGTCAAAAGTTTTAAGAACATTAATATTTTTAACCTGATGAAAATTATTTATTTTGAATTTCAAGATATCATTATTAAAAGTTTTAAATGAAATTAAAGAATTTGTATTAACATTATAATTTGAGATAATTATTTGGGAATTTTTAAGCCTAATAATAGTTGGTTTTGAATTGATAGAAGTATTTAGAATTTTAGAATTATTCAAATCAATTGACTCAATTATGGAATTTTCATAAGTTAATAAATTACCTGCTGATATCCAATTTGATTTAATATTTTGATTGAGAAATTGATTTGAAATTTTAATTTTTAATATATTTTCTTTATTGTTTAAAAATAAAGGTAAATATGAAGTTAAATCTAATTGTAAAGATTTCAAATCATAAGCACCAGAGTTTACAATCTTATTCCATAAAGCTGGAGACCAACCACCAGTATAAATTATAATTCTTGGAGATTCAAAAGAAATTAGCTGATCATTCAAAAAAACTTGAATAATTCTTACAGGACCATTTGAATTAAAATTTTCAATTTTTTGAGTATACCAATCTTCTTCATTAAAATTACCTGTAATGAATAAATTTAACTTTAATCTTGTTGTATTTGAATTTAAAATTGGTAAAGTTTTAGATAAAGTTGATTGATAAGATAATAAATCATTTTTATTTTCAAGAATATTAATTATTTTATTAGGTGATTTATTATGAATTGAGAAAATTGACAATGAATTAGGATTGGTAGGACTAGAATCCGAATTAGGATTTATATAATTGAAATTTTCTTCATTCAAATTATAATAATTTATCGAATCATTATTATCATTATTATCATTATTATCATTATTATCATTATTTTCATTGTTATTGATAATATTATTGTCATAATAATAGTGGGCTTTTAAAGTAATAAAAAAGACACCGTTTAATCTATTATTTGTTAAATTATCTAATTGAAATTTAATTAAACTTTTTTCCTTGAATAAATTCAAAAATTCTGGAGATACAATTTTTTTAATTGAAGATTTGATTTTATTATTACCAGGTTCTGCAGTTGAAGTTCTCCAAATATACGTATTATTAATATATAAATGGGCTAAYCTATCATATTGAACACCTTTGTTTGTTTTAATGGTCAACTCTAAAATAATTAAATTGAATGGATTAAATGAACTATTATAATTGTTGATAAAAGTAGGTGGAGTATAATTGATAACTGAAGGATTATTCCAAGAATTATTAAAAGCTTCATCTTTGAATAAAATCTTTGTTGTTAATAAATTTAAATCATTTAATTTATTAGGAGAAATTAATGGAGTATCAATTTGAAAAATTTCCTTATATTCATTAATTGATACTTCATTATAATCGTCAGAATAATCTAATAAATGATTTTTATTATTTGAGATTAAACTTTGTTTTAAATATTTAGTTCTAAAGTATGGAGACAATTCAAGGATGTCATTTGAATTAAAATCACTAAAATTTTTAAAATTGTTAAGTAAATTATCAGAGAAGAAGAAATATAATACAAAAGAAATTAAAACAATTGAAATTACTTTTTTTTGAATATGAGAATTTGTCTTTTCTTTTGATTTGATTCTTGAAATACTATTCTCCAATTTTTCATTAAATTTTTCATTAAATTTTTCATCAATTGGTTTATCAACTGGTTCAACCATTGTCTAACTTGTTATTTATGAGTATCCAGACTCCTTGATACTTTTTTAAGAAACAATTTTTTTCAATTTGAATAATTTGAATAATGGAGARTTTCTTCTCCTTAAATATGTATTCAGTAAATTTGAAAAACTGCCAATTTTCTGARAGAGCTTTAAGAAACTGCCAATGTTCTGAGAGAGCTTTGATGAAAGGATTTAAGTTCTTCGTAAATGGAATAATGAAATTTATCTCGCATCAGAACTCAGAGTTTTCATTGATTTCAAGTTCTTATTGAATCTCCAACTACTCGCGAATATTTGATTTGAAAGTATTCTTTTTCTTCTTTTCTGAAGTAATTCTTCTATCAATTTCACTTGTTGGTTCTCAAATGAAATAAACAAAAGCGAAATTTAAATTTAATATCAAAAATTTGAGAACAAACARAAAAAAGAGCAAATGCAAAGCCAGGCGCGATAAGGTAAAGGGGTGTATAAAAATGCAARTAAAGGAGATCCTCAAAAACGGCGTTGGAAACGGAAGCGAAATGCACCTGAACATACATTTTCCGATAGCCGGAATCTAAATTTGCTTTTTTTTTTAGTTTTATTCATTAATTATTTATTAAATATATATTTATTTAGTCATTTAAACCAATGTAACACAAGATATCTGCCAGAAAGACCAAGAATTATCAAAAGAGGAAAAAAGGAAAACAAAAAAAACAAAAAGGATAAAAAGAACCAAAAAAAAATTAAGAAGAAAAAAAAGGGTATGGTATATTTWTATATATATATATTTTCAATATTTAAACAGAACAATCATTATTTAAGTCGTTTAAATCATTTGAAGCTTGTAAATAATCAATTTTTTCAGTTTCATTAAGATTATTAAGTATGAATAATTCATTATCATTATCATTATCATTATATATTGGATTAAATAAAGGATTTTCATTATATTCATTTGAAATTAAATTTCCATTAACTGACTTTAAGAATTTATTGTAATATAYATTATTATTCAAACCAACTGTTGAGAATTTTAAATCTGTATCCAAAGAACCTATACCATGATTACCATTTGGACTCAAAGTTAAAATACTTGAACCATTTTGAAAATTATTATAATTACTTTCATAGTTATTTTCAAGATTATCAAAATTATTACTAATTGAGAATTTTTTTGATTTACTATTAATGACACTAACATTATAGTTTAATTCATAATTTTCATTAATTTCATTTGATTTGAAATCAATTAGTAAATTATTATTTTCACTTTTATTAAAATTTATAAATAATTCATTAAATTCTAAAGATTTAAAATTAATTGATTTGAAAAAGTCTATTGAATTTAGTAATTTAAAAGAATCATCGAAAGTATCATAATTGAAATTATATTTTTTGAATAAATTATTAAAGTTAATTCTTTCTTCATTACAAATTATAAAACTCAAAAATTTCTTATCGAAAGTTTCATATGAGATTAAAGATTTTGTATTAATATAACTTTCAACTAAAGTTATCTCATTTTCATTTTCATTTTCATTTTTTTTATCGTTGATTTTATTAATATTTGAATCAATAGAAATCATTTTAGAATTTTTTAAATTAATTGATTTTATAATTGAATTTTCCCAAATCAATAAATTACCACTAATTAATAAATTATTATTAATATCAGTATAGTGATTATTATTATTATTATAATTGAATTTATTTAAAATTTTAAATTCTAAAATATTTTTTTTATTTGAATGAATATTATTTAAAATCAAAGGTAAATAAACCGTTAAATCAAATTTGAAGTTATTTATATTATTATTTGAATTTGAATTTAAAACTTTATTCCATAAAGCAGGAGATAATTTACTTGAATTTATTAAAATTTTCAAATAATTTAAGTTAATTAATTTTTTATTTAAATAAATTTGAATTAAATTCATTGGGGAATCCAATGAAGAAAATTGATTATTTAAATTTAAGTTTAAGTTTAGTAATAATCTTGTTGAATTTAAGTTTAAATTGAAATTTGAAATTAATAAATTTTTTTTTTTATTTTGAAAAATATTAATAATTTTATTTGGAGATTTATTGAAATTATTAAAAATTGATAAAGAATTATTAGAATTTAGGTAATTAAAAGAAGAATCAAATGAATCACTTAAATCATAATAATTATTTAAATCAATTGAGTCATTAAAAGGAGTAGTATAATTATAATAATTTGCAATTAAAGATATATTAAAATAACCATTTAATCTATTATTAATTAAATTATCTAATTGAAAAATTAAATTTAAATTATTTGATTTTAATAAATTTAAAAATTCAGATTTCTTAATTAATTTTTGATAAGTTATAGTTGATTTTAAATTTGAATTCAAAGTAGGAGTTGAAATTTTCCAAATAAGAATATTATTTATAAATAAATTACCAAATCTATTATAATTAATACCATTATTTGAATTTATGATTAAATTTAATATAATATAATCACTATTAGTATTTAAAGTTGAATTATTAAGAATATTTAAGAATAAAGGTTTATTTAAAGAATTTTTAAAAGAAATATTTTTGAATAAAGTCTTTTGATTGATTAAAATTGAATTATTTAGAATATTATTTGAAATTATTGGAGTATTAATATCATAAATTTGATTAATATTGGAAAGATTAATAGTATTTATGRAATTATTTTGAAAATCTAAGAAAGAAGATTTATGATAATTATGAAAGAATTTAATATAATATCTTAATTTGAAATATGGAGGTAATCTTTGAAAAAAAGTTGTATAATTATTATTATTATTGTTATTAGAATCTATAGAATTGAATCTTTGAGTATTTAAATATTCATTACCTAAGATTTGATTATTAAAATAACTATTTGAATTATCTTTATCGTTGAATTGAATTGGATTTTGAGCTTGGTGTTGATATTGATTTTGATATTGATWYTGATATTGATATTGATTATAATAAGTAATTAAATTTAAATTATAAGAATTTAAATAATTAAATTTGAAATCATTTAATAATAAATTATTTAAAATTTGTAATTGATATAAAAATGAAGTTATAATTAAAGAAAAAAATAGTAATAAGATTGAATAAAATATCTTTTTTTTATTATTAATTAATTTCTTTACAATATTTTTATTATCATTTTTATCAGTAATAATTTTATTAATTTTWTTGATTAATAATTGATTTTCAGTTAATAGATCATTTTGAGAAACTTTTTCATTATCATTATTATTGATTGAATTTTGATTAGAAGGACCTTGATTAGATTGATTCATATGGATTGTATTATATGAGTAAAGAACAGTTGAATTAAATTACAATTAATAATTAATAATCAATAATCAATAATCAATAAGAAATAAGAAATAAGAAATAAGAAATAAGAAATAAGAAATAAAGAAGAATTAGAACTCAAGACACATTTGGAAAGAGGAAAGAAGTTGATGTATTTATATATTGATATCTTTGTAATAAGTATATGATTGAGTGAGATCTGTTTAGAAGTAGTACTCCTGTGGTTCGTACGAGTAAATTGAATAAGCTCAAATGAATACTTTTTTACTTCTTCTTCTTCCTCCTCGTCCTTTTTTTTTCTTGGTTCTTTTCCTGTTTCTTTCCTGTTTCTTTCCTGTTTCTTTGAGGTTCTTTGCGCTTTTTGTGTTTTTGTTAGCAAATTGCAAATTCTCCTGGAGTTTTAGCAGCCTTCGCACTTTTCGTAGCCAAAACGAGTGACGATGAGCGTTTAAAGGAGAAGAGCCCCGGAAACAGCGGGAGCCAGGGCTGGCGCGGAAGAAGTCGCCACCGGACGAGTTCCTCTTCTGCTGCCCAGGCACTGCCGGCTCGGCTGTCACGTGGTTCTTTCCCATAGTGGAACCGCAGGTGTTTGCTGAAACAGCCCTGCAGAAACAGAACACTTCTCCCTCTCCCTGTTAGGAAGTATCGGATCAGACCCATCCACACAAATGAATTTCAGTCAAATAAACAAACAGACAAAAGAGAAGTGAAAAAATATTTATTGAGTTACAAGTGAATGAGAATGAATTGGTAATGAGAATTGAATAAGAAATAGGAAATGGAAAATAGAAAATAGGAAATAGGAAATAGGAAATAGGAAATAGGAAATAGGAAATGAGTAATAAAAAGAATGTTTAATCGTATCTGTCGTAGCTTTATTCTTCTTCTTATTCTTCTAATTCTTCTTATTCTCTTCATCTAAAGGCAGTCAACCAAATTCCAGTCTTCAATTTCAAAGTTTCTTTTACTTATCTTATAACAATATTCATTTAATTTAATAACATTATTACCTTTGTCATTTGATAGATTATTAATCTTTAAAATATTTAAAAATCCTTGGTATCCACTATTATTATTATTATTATTATTACTTTTATTATCACTTTTATTATCACTTTTATTACTATCTGATACATTTTGTTGAGAATAAATCTTATTCAAATAATTAATTAAATTATTATCAAAGGGATCAATTTCAATTATTGTATCAAATATAAAATTCTTAATAAATGATATAAATGATTTACTTTTAACTTCTGATAAATGATTTAAATTAATTGATGATAATAATAATAATTTTCTATTTTTTTTCTTATTTTTTATTAATTCTTTTAACATTATTAAAAATTTTATAATTATTTCATTATTATAAAATCCAATAATATTTGATGAATTATAATATATTGGATTTAATAAATTTGGTAAAATTATTTTAATTAATTTAAATTTATTTATATTTGTTTGAAAATTTATAATTTTTTTTAAATTTTTAAAAAAAACTTCTAAATCTTCATTTAATTCAATAAATGTTATATCCTCACTATTATTATTATTATTATTATTATTATTATTATTATTATTATTATTATTACTAATAATATCTATTTCATTGGACAAATCTAATTTACTACAATACATATCATTATCCATTTCATTACTCTTGCTCTTATTATTATTGTTATTATTATCTTTTGTATTTGAATAATTTTGATATCTCCAAGCAATCTTTAAATCAGTTCGTTGATCAATATTAGAATCTTTATTAATTAAGTTTTGTATAGATAAYTCATTTTCAATTTCTTTAAATTTATTTAATTTATCTAAATTTTTTTGATTTTTTTTACTTTTTTTATTAATATAATTATTTGGTAATTTAGAAAATTCATTAATTAAATTACAATTTTTATTTGGTATAATTATAATTATATGATTAATTTTTTTCTTAAAATAATTATTTTGTAAAATTGATTGTGATAAAAAAAATTTAATTAAAATTTTATTAATTTCATTATTTTTTTTTTCAATAATTAAATTTAATGAATTTAAATTATATCCTCCATGAATTAATTTTAAATCTAAATTTTTATTACCAGAACTTAAACATTTTAAATTTGAATTTATAATTGAATTTCTTAAACATTTATTCATCTCCATTTCATTTAATCTATCTTCCTCATTTTCTTCCTTATTTTCTGGAGGTCCTTCATTAGGAAATCTATTGGATATAACTCTTTTAGAGACATTAGGTACTATTCTTCTCTTCACCACTGGACTTCTATTAACACCACTCATTGTATTATATTGTATTATATTGTATTATATTGTATTATAATCTTCTCTTTTCTGTTGATTCAATATCTTTTCATTTCTTTCTTCTGTTATTCTTTTGCCTCCTTCTTTTGATTCTGTGTTCTTCGGTGATGAAAATTTGAAGTGGCGGGTAACCCTGCCTTTTGGCTACTTCTCTACTTGATAATGTGATACTCGAGTACTTTACTTTACTTTGCTATTTACTGAAGAAGACAAAAAAGTGATCAATAAAGAAGTAAAGAAGTAAAGAAACAAAGAAACAAAGAAGTAAAGAAGTAAAATGGTTAATTACAATAATAGATATAATAATAGCAACAACTATAATGGTAAAGGAAGATACAACAACAAAGATAAATTCAAATATCAAGATAGATACTTAATCAAACGTAAAGAAATTGAATATAATCTTATACAGAAAAGTAAATTGAAAAAAAATTATCTAAAATTACTAAAAAATGAAAATGAATTAAATTATTATAATAATGATACAAATAATAATTCAAGTAATAGTAATACGTATTCAAATGATAAAGACCTAAAAGATGGTAATGAAGATAATAAAGAGAAAAAACAAATTATTACTTATGAGGATAGAGTGAAAAAAATTAAAGAAAGAAAAGAAATGAAAAAAAATGAAAAAAGATTAAATGAACTTAAATTTAAGAAAATTTATGAAAATAAATTAAATAGAAGAACTAAATATAAAGAAATTTTTACAAATAAAAATTTTAAAACTAAAAAAGGTCAGCCTTTAATGGGTCCAAGAATTAATAAATTATTAGATAAAATCCAAGAAAATTATTCAAAAGAATCAAAAGACTCTAATCACTAATACATTCTATACTACTTTAAATATTATATATCTTAATCTATATTATATTCAATATCATTTATTCACCATTTATTCATCATTTACTCATTATCTTTATTATTATTATTATTATCATTAATTTAAAAAATAATAATAAATTTTTATTTTTTAACAGCGTGAAACCAAACATGCGGAAGYCCTGAGGGCAARGTCAGGTGACTTCTATGTAGCCACTTTATTGGGAACTCTAATAATTTTAACAATTAGTGTATTAAACTAATATTTGCAAATGTCCAGAAAAATGCCTTTATGGCCAAGTTGGTAAGGCACCTCACTAGTAATGAGGAGATCGTCTGTTCGAATCAGGCTGAAGGCATTTTTATACTTTATAGTTGTTTTTTTATATTTTTTCTACTTCAACTCCTGACAGAGACCACTTTTATGGGTTTTCTTTTTTTTTTTTTTTTTTTTGGTTCTGGCTGTTGTGCTTACGTAATTGCTGACTGGCTGAGACTGAATTTGTTGTTAACTTCTTTTACAGAATAAATATTAATTAAATGTACAAATAAATATTAGAATAAATATCAATCAATTATTTGATCAATCATTTATTCAATCAACTGTTAATCCTTTTGGAATATACTTTGATTCAAATATAAGTGATTCATTGATAATATTATATATATTATTCATATTCTTTTGTTTCGTATTATTAGATCTTTAATATACACTTTATCTCGAAAGAATCATCAAAAACAAAAAAATATATATCAAAATATATAAAAATATATAAAATGACAAGGAAATCAAAAAAATCAAATAAGAGAAAAAGTAATAAAGATTCTTTATCCAATAAAGAATATTCTTCTAATCTGGATTTAGATTCAATTCTGGATAAGGATATAGATAATGATATAGATAATGATATAGATAATGATATAGATAATGATCCTATTAAAGATAGTAATGAAGATATCACTAATGATATTGATACTAATAGTAATAAAGAAATAGAAAATAACTCATTTGAAATCAGTAATAATGATAATAATAAACAAATTATAGAGGAAAATATAATATCGAATCAATCAATTAATCAACTTGAAAATATTAAAAATAATAATTTAAGTGATAATAAAGAAAATGAAAAAGATAAAAAAATAAATGAACTTACTGAAAAATTAGATAATTTAACCTTACAATTATCTGAAAGGGATAAATTAATTAATGATTTCAGTAATAATAATGATAATAATAATAACAATAATGACAATAATAATGACAATAGTCAAATTGAAAATGATAAAATTATTGCACTTAATAAAAATTTAATTGAAATAACAAATGAAAAGGATAAATATCAATCTCAATATAATTCTTTATTAAATAAATTATCTTCAATGAAATCAATTTTTCATAATATGAAAACTTCTCAAATTGAGTTAAATAATTTGAAAATTGAATTAAAAGATAAAAATAATTTAATTATTGAAAAAAATGATATTATAGAAAATTTAAAAAATTCAATAAAGTTAAATGAAAATGAAATTATAAATAWTAAAAATGAAATTTTAAATCTTAAAAAAAATTTGAATATTTCAAATAATTCAATTCAAGATTATTTAATTTTAATTGATGAAAATAAAGTTTTAATTAATAATTTAAATAATCAAATTATTAATATAAAAAATATCAATAATGAAAAAAATTCTCAAATTAAAAATTTAAATTTAAAAATTAATGAATTATTAAATGATTTAAATAATTTAAATTTTGAAAAAAATGATTTGATTAAAAATAATCAATTTAAATTAAATGATTTAAATTCAAATTTAAAAAATCTTAATTTAAAAAATAATAATTTAAATAATCAAATCTTAAATTTAAATAAAGATTTATCTGAAAAAGATTTAAAAATCTCAAAATTAATAAAATTTGAAAAAGAAATTAAAGAAAAACAATTAATTATTGGTAAATTAAGACATGAAGCAATAATTTTAAATGAACATTTAACAAAAGCTTTAAAAAAATTACAAGAATTTGAATCTTTAAAAAATTCAAATGTTGATAAAGAATTAATCTCAAATTTATTCTTAAAATTTGTTACTTTACAAAGAGGAGATACTAAAAAATTCGAAGTTTTAAGATTGATTTCAAGTTATCTAAATTGGAATCAAAATCAACAAATTCAAGCAGGTTTAATTCATGGTGTAATAAATAATAATCCTCCAAATAATTCCCCAAATAATAATAATAATACAGATAAAAATAATATAGATAAAAATGACCCTTCAAATGATTCAAATAATAATTCTAATATAACAAGTCCTAAAAGAAGTTTTAGTGGAATGTTATTAAATGAATCAAAAGAAAGTTTTGCTTCATTATGGACTGAATTTTTAGAAAAAGAATCAACTCCAAAAAAATAATAAATTTTAAAATATTAACTAGAGGATTTAATTTTTTTTTTTTTTTTGCTCTTATATTCAAAAAATAATTCTTAGACTAATGCTTTTTTATATGAACTTGTCAAAGTTTTATATTTTTATTTCTTTAAAATCATTTATTCATATAATTTATATCGTTTTCAGGATCATAAATAATATATCAATAATACTCATTGGGTTTGTTCATTTTTATAATTATTTTCTTTACAATAAATTTTTATTCAAGTTATTTCCAAAGTTAATTTATTTCATATTTAAGTTTTACCATATTTAAAATCAAAAGTCATATCAAAAAGAAAGAAAAAAAACAAAAGAAAAAAAGACAGTTATATATACATAAAAAGAAAATTTTTGTAAAAAAACATAAATAAATCACCTAAAAATACAATGAAAGTATAAAGTTTTTTGTTGAATAATAGCCTAAAAACCAACTTATTAAAGAATTAGGTAAATATAAACCAAAATAATCATAAATCCTTGCACCTTTTCCGCAATATACAGTTTTCATATCACTATTATAATTAATTTTAATTTCTCTTGATTCATCATTTTGTAAATCTGGGTTCTTACTAGTTGAATTTTTTGAATCATTAGGATTCGTTTGTTCTTTTAGATCTTTTGAATCTTTTGATTTTTTTGAACTTTTCTTATTCGACTCTTTTAAGTCATTATGTTTACATTTTGAATTTGATTTTACATCACTATACAACAAATCAAATATTTTATAATGTAAATATCTTAAACTTGTACCTTTTGAAAAATTAGAATTATTATTTGAAATTTTTTTTGAAATTTTTTTGAAATTATTTGAGTAAATTTTTCTAACTGAATCATTCCAGGATAATAAATCTGCATTAATATTATTTTCAATTGATTTTTTATTATTTGAAGAAATTGAAGAGGAATTATTTGAAATATCGAAAGAACCTAATTTCAAGTTGATAAAAGAGATTGAATTGGAATTTGATTGATTTGAAAGTTCTCTTGATAAAATTTTGAAAACAATTTGTAAAGAATTTAAACAAATTGATTCAATTGAATTAAAAGGTAAATTTAATGAAGAAATTATTGAAGGAGTTAATAAAATAAATTTAGTTTTTGAAATTGAAGAAACTGAAGATAAATTTTCTTTTTTTTTGAAAATTAAATTATTCTGTCTAATGATTTCAAGAAAATTATTTGAGAATAAAGTTAAAGGTAATAATAATTTTGAGTTAAAATTTGAAGACCAATCTTTTAAATTAATTGATTCAATTGGACCTTTTGGGTAATATAAATCAGGTATTACTAAGACTCCAATGATTTTAAGATAATAATTATTTAATTTATTGAAATTTTTCATTGATTTGTTATTATTGAAAATTAAAGATTGAGGAGAATTAATGAATTTTTTGAAATTATTGATTTGTAATTGTAAGTCATCTAGAGAATTTGTATTTGAAATTTGTAAAGGTCTTATATCATGAGAATTTTCATTATGAATATATTGTAATTCTTTATCGTTCATTGAAGTTATATAGATAATAAAACCTCTTTTTTCAAGATCTAAAGCAATTAATCTAATTAAAGATTCTAATGGAGAGCCAATGATGATTATAACATCAGTTCTGATACCATTTGATAATTTATTTGCTCTTCTTTTTTCTAAATCATTTTTAGAATAATTGATCTTCTTGTTATTGAAAAAAATTGGTATACCAAATATAGTAATTTTTTTCGAATCTTCAATATAATAATTATAAGTTGCAATAGTTGAAATTCCAATTATTGAAATGCCTAAGATTAAAGAAATTGTTTTTCTATTTTTAATAAGAAATCTTGTTAAATTATTATGATTATTATAATTGATATTATTTTGATTATTATTGATATTTTGAAGATCAATAATTGGTGGCTGGTTTAGTGTAGAATTTTTTTGTAAACCAACAGWAGATAAGATCTTATTCTTAGATTTATAGCAAAAATCTACAATACTTGATTTTGATGATTGAACAGTTTCATTATTTTGAATTGAAGTTATAGAATTATGAACAAAATTTGTTGTCTTATTTTGAATATCATTAACAAATTCTAATGTTTTATCTATTGGATCATTCATTGCTATTATTGAAATGAGTGATAAAGCAGTGATTGTCTCTTAGTTACAGTTTATCTTCCTCAACTCCAGACTTCCATCCAATCTTTTATATGGTTCTTATGATTATAGTCCTTTCGCGAATATGATTATGATAATATAATAGTTATAATAGTTATCTATCAATATCAATATCAATCTCAATCTCATTATCAATCCATTTCAATAGCAATTATTAAATCAAATCAATTCTTTTATTATTTAATTTTGCCATCGGTTCGTGATATATAGTAGCACGTGATCACATTATAAGTGTTTTTTTGCATGTCATATCACCMTTCATAAAAAAACAAGGAAAAACATGAAGCGGTCCTGTGGCTCAATGGCAAAGCGTCTGACTACGARATTTAACTTTGTTCAATTAAAAATTGGTAATCAGGAGATTCCAGGTTCGACCCCTGGCAGGATCGTTGTTTTTTTTTTTTAGGTTACTGAATGAAGGTATTTAAATTTATCCTCCATTATATTTTATTTAAGAATTGGAATTAAAATTAATCAAACACGAATATTCATTACTCATTTATTGAATTATTAAATGTACTAGTAATACTCTCCCACATAATGAATCTTATTCATTGTTTTCATCCACTCATATGTAGCCATTGCTAAAGTATATTCTGTTTCCATTTTCCCCAATTAAACTTCTAGCTAACCTAGTATACAGYATATGAAAATACTATAAAAACTATAAAGAAATCTTCAATTAAGACTAGTAGTTTTAACTATTTTCATTACTGCATGTTTACATCAAACCAGCAGGAATGAACTCTTGAAATAGTCAAAAAAATATATATTCCTCTTTTTAATTCAATAATTTTTACTTTGCTTCCATTTTTTTTATTTTTTCAAAAGTTCAAAATCTAAATCAAGTGGAATATTTAAATCATTATAATCTTTTTCTTCATTTCTTAGCCATGACTCAAATTTACGGCGAATTTTTATTAACTCTCTTTCATCTGGTTTTCCATCTGATTTATATTTCTCTTTTTTATCAAATTTAGTATTTAAAAGTATTTCAAATAATTCTTCCCATAATTCTATTTGCCAATATCTTTTGAATTTATTTCTTAATTTCAATTTACAATCTGTATTTTTTTCAACTTTCATATAATTACCAAATATCATACAATGAATTATACTTGCAAGTCCATAGTAATCAATTTCATAACTCCATTCCTCATCATTTTTTAATCCTGGATAATCTTCTTCATTGAAATTTAGAAAACTATCTTTATAATTACTTTGAAATCTAATGATTTCTTTACTGATTTTTCTATCGATATTATTTTCATATAATTTCATGTCAATTGATCTACCAAAATCAATTAACTTAATATCTTTAAATTCTTTAGTGAAATTAATCAAACAATTATCAATTTTTAAATCTCCATGAATAATACCAATTGAATGTAAATTCTCAACAATTATTAATAGTTTTATAGTTAAATATATAAATAATTTCTCTTTTTCTTTTTCATTAACATTAACTTCAATCTTATCTTTACAATTATTTAAATAATTGATTATATCTAATAAAGTTCCTTGATTAAAATATTCTAGAATTAAAAATGATGACTCTTTTTTATCTTCAAAATAATGAAAAGAATCAAAATTTATTATAAACTTCTTAATATTTTGTTTCTTGTTTTTTTCATTATTCTCAAATCTATTTTTTATTTGCCCCATTATATAATATTCCCATAAATTTCCAGGTTCTTCAACTTTTATTGCTTTGAATTTTCCCTGTGAAGTTTCTGCTAAAAAGACTTTTGCATATCCTCCCTCCCCAATAATTTTCTTAAAACAATATATTTCATTATCTTTTAATGTAATTGTACTATTTTTGCTTATTTTATTAATTATCGTAATATCATATTTATAGAAATTTTCATTTTTATTAATATTGAAAAATGAAAAATTCTCTCCTATTAACATATTTCTTAAATCTTTATCAAACGGATCTATAATCTTAAACTCAAATTTTTGTATTTGCTCTTCAAATAAGCTTGGCTTTATTTCACCCAACTTATTTAGTCTATTCAATTCTAGTAATTTAATTTCTTTTGGCTCATTCAATAATGGACTTTCAATTTCTTCTATTTCTTTATTTTCTTTTTTATTAAGAGGCAATAAACCATTAATATTATTATTATTTTCTATTTCTAAGATTTTCTCAATTCCTAAAGTTTCTGTAAATCGAAAATTTTGTGTTTGAGTTTTCGTAAAATCATCTAAATTATCTTCCTCTCCATTAGTGAAATTTTCACTTATAGGTTGTTTTTCAGTTCCATTTTCATTTTTAATTCCATTTTTAATTTCATTTTTTTTTTGATTAAACATTGAGAGTACTTCATTTGCGGCTTCTTTTGTAAATAAAGTCATTGTTGGTGATTTTGGTCTTTCAATACTATTATCATATTCATTAATATTTGATTTAAATTCTAAATTTGGTTTTTCCATATCACGTAATGGAACCATTATCTTTTCATAGTTTAAATTTCTATTAGTTTTATAATCTTTCATATTTTCTTTATCCTCAATATTAACTTCTTCAACTTTTTTTATAACGTTTTCATCATTTTGATTGTTTTTATCGTCATCATCATCATCATCATTATTATTATTATTATCTTTCGGTATAATGAAACTTTTAATTTTTTTATTTTGAATTAAATCGCTCTCTATTTGATCATTATTCAAAGATTCAATGGAATTTTTTCTTTTTAAAGAAACTTTTGAATCATTATTCAAATTTATTTTATTAAAACCTCTCATTAAAGCATAGATTTCTTCAATACAAAGTTCTTCGTTTTTATCATCTGGATCAATTAATAAATCTAAATTTAAATCAAATCTTTCTTTTTTTTTACCAGGTATTTGAATTATTGAATATATAGGTTTTGGGGGCAATGTTGAAGTATCATCAATAAAAATTGAAAAGGATTTCAGTTGTTGAATATTTGAATTATTTGATAAATCGCTTTCTTGTTGTAAAGTTACACCACACCAGGCAGTTGGTGCAATTATATTTTCTTTTCTATTTTGTTCAATTGAAACTATTTTATCCCAAGTAGAGTCATTTTCAATTAAAGATTTTAAAAAATCATTATAATTATTATTATTTGGATCATCAGAAAAAATTGAAAATTTGGGAGTAGAATTATTATTATTGTTATTATTATTAGTATTATTATTAGAATCTGAATCAGGATTATTAAGGATATTATTATCATTTGGATTAAATAAGCCAATAGCATTCTGATTTAAGGCAATTGAATCATTTGAGGATATTATATGAATATTATCTATATTCAAATCTTTCAAAAATTGAATATTATTTTTCTTTAAAGGAAATTGAAAAGAAATATTTAATTGAATTTCATTTCTTCTAATAAATTCATTAAATCTTGAAATTAATCTATTTAAAGGTCTTGAATTTAATTGAATTCCTTTTAAATAGATTTTCAAAGCATTATTTAGATTTCTATTGATATTAATTGATTGCAAATAATTTGCAAAAAATTCATAAAATGAAGATAAATTTATACCAATTTTATTTTTATATAGAAATTTAAAAATAGTTAAAGGATCTTCAGAGTATTTAGCGTATAATAACCAAAATTGAAGATATCTTGAATCATTATTATAAAAAGAATAAGATTTATCATTTTGAAAATAAAAAATAGTATTTTCAAGAAATTTTATAAATTCATTTGAATTATTTGATAATTCATTTGTATAATTTAATTTATACCAATTTAAATAATCTAAAAACGGCTGAATTGGATCATCAGTTTCGCTTGCTTGTAGAATATTAGTTTCAAGTATTGATTTTTCTTTTAATAGATCATTTTTGAATTTATCATAGTTTGAATTTAATGATTGAAAATTTTTAGATAATAATTTTAAAGATCTTCCTTCAGAAACAGGTTGAATATTTTCTTTTTGTTCCTCAATTATATTGAAGTCAACTATTTGTTTATCCATTTATAAACTTGAGAAATTAAAGTAACTAAAGATGAAACTAAAAAAAAAAAGTAGAAGTTCAATTCGAAATGAATCAAACAAAAAAAACAAGAAGGTTAATTTTGATAGCCAATTCTTTTTATTTGTTTACATTTCTTTGGCATTTATTATTTTATACACAAATATAAAGAGTACCACCAGTGTGGGTGCTTTTCCTATGAGATTTAGGACAAGCAAAATCGAAGCAACTAGGGGATGTTGTTTAGCATAATTTTGTTTCTTCTAATATTTTGTTTCCGTTGTTCTGATATTTTTCCCATTGAATTTTCTAGTTCAGTTTCTGCGTGCACAGAGATAAAAATGCGTAACTCAATTTTGTGCACGCAGAAACAGCCACGCCTGATTATCATACTGCTGCACAGAGTGAATTTTGTTGCCCACAGAGCGCTTAACTGCTACGCCTTGCTTTTGTTTATTTTGATGCACAATTCGGTACAAAAAAAACTAGAGATATACTTTAAATAAAAAAGCGGCTTACTGCACTTCTGGAAGCAAAATTATTTTATTTTCTTAAAGTTTTTCAGAACCTTTTGTACATTTTACACAATGTTAATCTAATTGAATAAACTTGAAAATCGTTACTTCAAAAATTTACAGTACCCAAATTTTTTCACTTAAAGTCTTATAAAATTTTAATGAATGCATAATTATCAGGGTTAACATAATGTTGAAATTTGAAATTTGGGACTCTTGATTTGTCGTAAAAAATTGAAAAACTGATTGAATGGAAAATAGTAGTATTCTTTAGATTGAATTATTGAGCATATTGCTTTAACTCTACTTATTGGGAAAACAGGTACGAGAAAGGTTAGAATTTGAAACAAAATTTGTATCGAGATTTCGCAAGAATTTTCTGCTGCTCTTTGATTCATTTTTCTTGTAATTAAATTTAAATCCATAAATTACATATTAATATTTTGGGCAAATTGGAACAGGTGTCCCATCACAACAGATTGAAAAATAAATTGGTTGCTTAGGCGTTGGCTAATATATTTGTATTGTAGCTAAGGTAATCATTTCGGGAAATGTTAGAAGGTTTGAAGTGGAAAAATTATTTATTTTATATGTTTTTTGTATTGTATCATACAGGAATATTATTTAAATCAAGCAGATGAAAACATTACTGTGCAGTAGTATATAGTTCTGTTTTGTGAGGGCTGTTATTAATTTGTGTATATCGGTATGTTAGAGTATTATAGTRTAATATTAGGTGTACTGCTGTATATACACAGTAAGTACAACAAAAATATGAACAGTTACCAAARTTTGTCAAAAAGCTTAAATTTACTAAACCCAGTAAAAGTAAGTTAACAAACAGCGTGCTACTGCGAACATACTGTGTAGCTGAGCAAGTTACACTCCTGGAATTAGTATATTTTAACATGAATTGTATTATTTCAGTGAATTTTTTTTAAAATTTATCAGTTYCTTATAAATTAAATAAATATAAATCCAACTAGATTTATTATTTCTCAATATTTCGAGTTATTGTTCTAACATTATATTCTATCAGGTCTAAAAAATATATTAATTGTGTTAGAAAATGGTATTAAAACCATTATTATTTTCAGTCGCTAGTAAATGATTCGAAGATATCGAGTCTTTACCATTGTGTTTTTCTTAGTGTAGAATAGTAAATATTATGAAGTTCGAAATGTTTCAAATTTCAATTACTTGGAATAATTGGAAAATCATCAATATTTATATTCTAGTTTTTGAGAAAACAACTCGATGGCTTGTTGATGGAAAACTCCAACAGATCTTTTATTAAGGCCTCTTTCTTTTATAACAAAAAAAATAAAAAAAAAAAAATAAAAGCAACATAAAAAGAAAGAAAATTCACCTTCTAGAAAARCTTACATTACTGTAGAAAATAATAATTGATCTTATTTGTCTCAATTTATTTCAAACTTTTCATCTTTACAAAATATTCAGTATGGATCGATAATATCGATAAAGGGATACATATTGAAATAATGTTTCTCCTATAAAACTAAAATTATTCATTGAAACATGTCTAAGTGCACTTATTTGTTCTTCTTGTAATACATACATACTGTATAATTTGAATACTATTACTATTAGTATATTCAAGTAACATTTATTTGAATTATTCAGTATTCCTTTATATTTTTACTCCTAGATAACTCATAAGCATAACCTGCTAAACTCAAACCCAACAATTTTGAAAGTGAATAATCAATGAATATAATCTACGATACAACATATTACAATTTCATAACCCTTTGCTAAAATTTTACTAGCATAATTTACTAGTAAATTTTACTAAAATACCTTTATTATTTTGCGGAAAAATGTTAAAAACTTTTCAAATGAATTTAAAGAAAAAAAGACTTTACGTGAAAAAAGTATTTTTAAAAAATAAATTTTATATTGAAATATACAATATTTGATATTCAGAAAAAAAACCCTTCGATTAAATCGTATTTTTTAGTATATGTGTTTTTAAAAAGTTATTCATACTAAGATTTAGATTCAAATCTGGTCGATTTACTTTAGTAATTTGAATATGACTAAATTTTTCAATAGATTTAATTTTTATGGGAAACAGAAATCAGCTTTAGAAATTTTTTTAAAGTTACTATAATTTTGAAACAGGTAATTTCTAAGATCTTTCAAGTTTCAAATAAAAAAAAATAGATATAGTTGACTATTTGACATAATTATCGCACCGCTAAAATACACTAGTTTGAATAATAATATGAAATAGTACTCTAAAATAGACTAAATTCGTTGAAAATTTATAAACATTTATAATTTCAAACTGAATCTGATCTGAAATTTTTTAGATTCATTCTCTATGTTCATGGCTTATTAAAGACAATGACTCATGACCTTTAAAAAATGGACCTCAGAACAAAAGTAAGGTTATAAATAGTGATCAATAATATAGCCTCTTGTACTGAAAAGGTGAAAAGTTTTTTTTCTCTAAATATTTCTATATTTATTATGACAGATTTTCAATAAATGAGTTTAATGAAAGGAAATCGAATATCATGAAATCAACATTCTTTGAAAATCTCAATTAATCTCGTAATGCTAGTCAAACAAAAATTGATTCTGATGAAACAAGAACCCACGGACATCATGTTATATAGATTTCAAGTTGGTTTATCTTTTCAAAGGATTTTCCAACATAAAACAATTACCATTATTTGTCTCCTTTTGAGTGAACTTTTTGATTCTGTTGTAAAAAAAGCTCACCTGCCAATTTCATTTTAGTAGATTTTAGTCAATTAACCCAAATAATTTCACAATTTGTTCCACTGTTGTATTAATTTATCATCACTCTTGAAAGGAAAAATGAGTCATTTGATTAAAGCGAAAACAAGCTTATTCAATTGGATAAGAAGGAAATCAAAAATAAAAAAAATACTCCTCCATGCTTGTCAAGTTTTCAAATACTATTGAAGTATTTTAGCTTGGAACCAGTGTCAATTTCTCAATGCTTTATGTGATTATTTTATTATCTGTACTACAGGAAATCAATAGAATAAAAAGATATAAACAAGTGTCCCATTGAAAGAATATTCTTCACAAGAGGATATTCTTACTCGTACTCTTATGGTTTAACGAAAAAAGGAATWAATACTAATAAAAGAATCGTATACGCTATTCAAAAATAGATAAAGCCAATATCATTGAATTTTAAACAGAAAGAAATGAAAAAAAAACTGTAATGAATAGAACACTACAAATCTTGATTACCTTTGTTTTTTTTTGAAAAAAAAAACACTATAGATAGTAAACTGACTATAGATAATATATTAAAATATATAAAAAATGGGAAAGTAGAAATTATAAAAAGATATTAGGAGATAAATTATACTAGTAAATGAGAGTAGATAAATAAATAAATAAAATAGATAAAAGGTTAATAAACTAAAAGATAAACAAATAGTCTAAATTAAATATTTTAAAGGAAATATAAAAATATACTACAAAGGCCAAGGCAATGTTTTTTTTGTGCTTTCTATTTTATTTTTTTTTCTTCTATTATTTTTACTTTTTTTTTTTCTAAAAAACCAATTAAAAAATATTAAATGATTTGAATATAATATAAGATATTTAGGTAATGAATGAATGAAAATTAGAATGAAATAGCAAAATTTCAATCATAAAAACTTAATTTAATTTAAAATTAATAACGTCTTTGTTTATTTGTTGGAGTAAAATTAATATTTTTACATAATTCTTCAAAACTTGGCAAAACATTTGGTTGATTCATATTATTCTTTAATCTTGGAATAGAAATGTTTAAATTTGCATTGCTAATATTATTTAATTGAAGAGAACTCATGTTCAAATTATTTAAATTTGTAGTACTCATGTTATTATTGTTATTAATCAAATTAGCAGTACTTTGACTTGGTTGTTGATTAATATAAAAAGAGCTTTGAGCTTGATTATTTTGATAAAATGAAGAACCTGAGGTGGAAGTAGAAGAAGACAAAGAAACTGGAGCTGGTGGATTTGATTGTTGTTGCATATATAACATTTGCTGAGCACCTAAAACTGGATTTGAAATGATGTAATTTTTGAAATTAACATAATTGAAACCTTCTTGTTTTTTATAAAAATCAATAAAAGATTGATTGTTTTTAAATCTATGAATATAATCAATATTATCATCAGCTAATTGAATAACTGAATTAGCATCATTAACAGCTTGAGAAGTTAAATTATAATTCTTAATTAATTGAGAATGTTTATTTTTATAATGTTTTGAACGACTTTTGGTGGTTGTGAAACCAAGAACACAAGCATAACAAGTTTGAACACAACATTTATAAGGTCTCTGAGCAGTAATATGATCAAAATGTTTAATAATATGAAACAAAGAAGAATAGGTATGAGGATTTGGACAATGATTACATCTATATCCACCTGGTTTTTTATAACCATAATCGATCTGAAAATGTTCTAATAAAAGATCAAAATATTTTGTTTGAAGATTTGATGGAAAAAATTGGGAGTTTGTATTATTTTGATTTGAATAAGGTAAATTAGCTGAAGAACCAGCAGCTAAATTATTATAATTTGTTAAGTTGCTCATTTTGGTCTGAAAATTAATAAGGAATTATTGATATGATAATAATATGATAATTGAATATGATATAATATAAAGATAAATTGATTTAATATATTGAAAAGACTTGACAGATAAATATGTATTTATATAATTATTTGATATAAATATATTCMGATGATTTTAATTAAAATTAAATTGAATTAATTTGGAATGAAGATAAAAATTGACCTCAGTAGATTGAAGTTAAGACTTTTAATATTGATATTCTTTTATCAAAACTTAATTGATAAAAATAAAAAAGAATAAAAAAAAAAGACAAAAAAATATAAGTATAATAATACAATATAATATAATATAATTAGAAAAGATTGTTACTTGTTAAAGTATAAAAATATAAAAAGAGTCAGAAGAGAAAAGAAATTGAAATATTGAGAAATATTCTCTTTATATATTAAATTTTTCAGCCTAATAAATTTTTAAGACACTTCATAAATTTTTTTTTTCAAAACAGTGCTGAATCACAATAACTCTTGAAAATTTGCCTTTGAACTCTAAAGTATGGCAGTAGCAAAGCACACTTAAACTGCTATGGGTACAGTACTTCAGTGTTAAAGTGCTTGCAAAACTACTACTACTACTGGTAATAGTGATTGCTGCAATAGTTAAGAAAAATCAACATTTTTCAGATCTGAGAAACTCTCGAGCATTTGAAATTTAAATTTAGCAGCAGATTGGAAATAAAACTTCACAWTTTACTTTCCACCATTCACAGTTCACCCAATAACTGTTCACAACTGCCAAGTAACACAATTTAATACAATACAGAAACTATTATCAATTTCACAATCAAAAATTTCACTAACTTCAAGAATTTTTTTATTTTTTTTTTTTCTCCCTGAAAGTTTTTTCTGATCAGTAAATCTTCTAAATTCACTTAGTCGATGCCTGTGCTGTATCGTTTGCGAAATATTCCATTACAAAAAAAAGTTTTGAATCAAAATTTTTTCATCTGGYCTATTTTATTTATTATTGGGCGTGGTGTTGTTATGAAGCACAGTGGTGGGCAGGCACAATTATGAAGCAACGCAAAATTATTATCAGTGCAGCGCAGTATAAAAAAAGCATAAATTGCAGCTGACTGAAATACAGTTCCAGTGCTCCCAAAGAATGGAAAACTGGTAACGTTAACGTTAATGTTAATGTTAACGCTAACGTTATGGATATTGAAGAACACAAAATTTCACCTTTTGAATGTTAATATAAACGTTAATGTAACATATGAGATAAACTTCAACGCTAAATCAAAACAATTTCAATTTTTCTGATTATTCAAAACATTATCAAGTAAAATATGTTAAATTAGGAGATAATCTCAGAAAGGTATTGAAAAAGCTACAGTTTGTATACACACCTAATAACACCTGTTCATACACTAACAAATATTTTACGCGCGATTCTTGAATTATCACTGTAGTAATTTTCACAGTGTAAGATTCTCAACGATCCTACTCACCCAATACAATAATCAATATCACCACGTGTTGACGAGCTAATAAATAGCAGCTCAAAATGCTTACTATTAAAAACCAAAGGTACAACCCAGGAAGTGTAACAAAAAAGGGGGTAATCCAAAAAAATAAGATTTATTATTTTCATTTTACTGTTCAATATATTGATTTAAAATCTTTTATTGTTTATTAGGCTTGAACTCTTAAAATTCTTTTATGGTTGCTTAATTAATTCAGATAAATAATATCAATACAAAAAAAAATATAAGAGTATTTTAATAAAATTTAACGACATGAATGTCAGAAACAGAGTTGTTTAAATTGTACTGAATCAAGTGGAAACGAATTGTTGAAATTATAAAATTGAGAAATGTAACATTTAAAGATAATTGTTGAAATTGTAGGATTGTACATAGTAAACCTGATTAATAATTGTTGAAAATGTAAACTTATAAATAGTAAAACGGATAAATAATTGTTGAAATTGTAAGCTTGAGCCTCGGTGGTGAAACTGTGGAAAAAAAAGTTTTGGGTTTTGAGGCTGAAAATGTGGAAGACACCACTAATTCATTTCACATGCAAATGATGGAGATTTTTGTAACAGGTGCAATTGGGCATGCTGATGCTAACACATTGATGTATGAGACTAAAGTATTGAAAATTGGCAATAATGGCTATTTTCATGAGAGACTTAATAGTTGGATTGTGAGACTCAAAACCTGACCAGGGAGGCGGAATTATTGATTTATGGGAGATAGTACGTAAAAATAACATATAAATTTGAGRCATGCTTTACTGGGAGGAGATCCATAAAGATGGCGTTGATTTGATACAAAAATTAAAAAATGTTAAAGGATAGGCTAGGACGGAAGATAAACGGAAATTAAAACCGTGGACGAATATATGACAAATGGAACTAAGTAATTTCAATTTATATTTAAATCATTTCCTTACAATTCTTACTTGGTATCCATACCTTGAATGTACCTGTGACGGCAGGTATTATAAAGTATTGATTATCTAGACACAAATAGTTTTAGATGATAGCCACTGAAGCGCCCTTCAAAATTGSTCCATCCAATTCTGATAAAATATATCTTCCATATCCATTATATTTGAGATAAAATATGGCCCTAACCGCCTGGATCTATAGTCAGACCTACGATCACTTTTAATTTTTTTATTTGATAATAAAACTAATGTCCCTTTTTTAAAAGGTTTAAATCTAACAATGTTTCTAGCGTCATAATATTTTTTATTGTAGGTTCTTATTGTTTCCAAATTATTACCAGACACTGCTTGAATAGATACCATAAGTTCAAATTGAGCAGCTCTAATTAATAGAAGTTCTAAACTTGTAAGTTTTTTAGCATATTTTCCAGGAAACGATGACACTAAATGGTCAATAGACAAAGGAAGCATCAAACCATACATCAAAAAATAAGGACTATAACCTGTACTTTGCTTGGTAATAACCCGATCAACAAAAAGAATTGCATTTAGATGTTTGACCCATGKGCCAAACTGAGCAACTTTTTCTAATCGTTCTTTTAGAACCTTGGGTCCTCTTTCCACCAAGCCGTTGGCCTTAGGGTCGTAAGGGGATGTAGTGATGTTTTTAATACCAATYTTTTGTAATAAAATTGGAACAACTCCTTTATTCTCAGGCCCTCCATCATGTTTTATATTCAAGACTTGACCATAACGACAAAAAATATCTTGGTA